>CM076574.1:698627282-698725195 GCA_034641835.2 Pinus albicaulis
AATTGTTTAAAAGGGGGGGGGGGTTTCATTTTAGTTTTTATCGTTTGTTAACTGTTGAGAGAGCGAGAGCAAGAGTTGAGAGAGCAAGAGTTGAAGGAGAGCGAGAGCAAGAATTGAAGGAGAGCAAGGAGCAAGGCAACAGGAGAATTGCAAGAAAGAGGTAGGCCTTCTAATCCAATTTAGTATTTTCTAGGATGAATTTGTAGATTGTTAAATTGTTTAAAAATGAAAACTTGAATTTTTCTTGAATGTTGCATTTTATTGGATTTAAAACTTAAAAAATGAATTGTTTTTCCTATGTTGCATTTCCTATTCCCATTTGGCATTTTTCCATTTGTTTTGCAAGCTAGAAACTTGAAACTTGTTTCCATCATGGCTATATGGCTAGGGATTTTCCTCATGTTGGTTCCTTTCTTTGTGATAATGGTGTTGGAGAGTGCTAGAAGAAAGAGGCAAATCAGAGAAGAGGAGGATGAAGAGGAGGGTTATGGTGGATCTGAAAAAAATCCTGTAGAGGAGGAGGATTATGCTGAGGAGGAAGTGGGGAGTGGAGAACCTGAGAACATAGATTCCCCAACTAAACAAGACCAAACTCCTTTGTGGAAATATGTTCAGAAAATGGAAGGAGGGAAAGGTAGTGGAACCACTAAATTTATTTGCCCCCATTGCAATAAACAATACCATGGTTCATACACCCGTCTGAGAAGGCACCTTTGTGGGATAATGCCAGGGGATGGAACTAAAAATCTTGGAATCAAAGTTTGTGCTTTTGTGCAGCTGAGAGAGATATATAGGAAGGAAGGAGGTTGCCTACGAGAGACCATCTAAAAGATCACCCGAGTTTCATTGATTCAAACCCAACCTCATGGACAAATAAGTTCCAACTTCCACCCATGCCAGTGGTTTCGGAAGCAGTGGCACTGGATTAAGGCGTAGAACCATATCCGATTTCCTAGACGAAGGGTGTAGGAATGATGTGGATTCAAAGTTTACCGGTTTCTATATGCATGTGGGGTGCCATTCAATGTTCTTCGCTCACCTTATTGGCATGAAATGGTTTCTGCCATTAATGATGCCCCCAAAGGATACAAAAGCCCTGGGTATGACAAGGCCAGAACCGTGGGTCTTAATCATGAAAGAGCTAAAATAAACAATTCTTTGACTAGAATGACAAGTTCGTGGAATGAGCATGGGCTGTCCATTGTCTCTGATGGATGGACCAATGTAAAAGGAAAACCATTGATAAATGTTTTGGCTGTGTCGGTTAGTGGTGCAGTCTTCCTGGCAGCTTATGATTATTCAGATAAATTCAAAACCAGCATTAACATTGCAGAACCATTACTTGATATAATTGAAAAGACTGGGCCATACAATGTGATACAGGTCATCACTGATAATGCTGCTAACTGTAAGGCAGCAGGAGCAATTGTTGAGGATAAATACCCCAACATTTTTTGGTCTGGGTGTTTGGTTCACACAATGAACCTTTTGATGCATGATATCATCAAAAACAAACAACCTTAATTCAAATGGCTTGGTGATTTGTACAAGAGAGGTAAAAAAATGATCAAATTTATTACAAATCATAGCAATACCCATGGGCTTTTCCGTACTCACTCCAAATTGGAGTTGTTGAAAATAACAAAAACTAGATTTGCTAGCTATTACCTCACCTTCAGGCGCCTTTTGAAGGTAAGAGAGTCATTGGCTGCAATGGTATCAAGCCCACACTGGCAGCTATTAAAGGACAGGGCAGCAACAATAGTTGACAGGCAAGGTTTCAAACATGTGGAGGAGACCGCCCTTGACCCTCTGTTTTGGGCACGTGTGAGGGAAATTTTGAATTTTACCAAGCCCATTTATAACATGATTCGCTTTGCAGATACTGATAAACCAGTGATTGGAGAGGTTTATGAGCAGATGGATAGCATGTTGGAGCAAATAAAAGATATTGTTAAGGATAATGATCCCAACTTGTATGCTATGATTCATGACTGTGTGTGTGCACGGTGGAATAAACTCAATGTTCCACTACATGCTTTGGCATATATCCTTACGCCAAAATATTACTCTCCATCTTGGTTTGGCCAACCTGCACCTGGATGTGGGGTTAGGGTGAAACCTCATACAAATCCAGAGGTACAAGAGGGGTACATGAAGGCATTGGACAAATTGGTACCTGACAGTGAAGAGTGTGCTAGATTGCGCCTTGAATTAAGCAAATACTTCAGTTGCACTACTAACTTTGGTTCTTTCCATGCAATGGAAGACAGGGACAGATTTGATGCTCTCACATGGTGGGAATCATATGGCGGCATGGGACTTTTGCCAAAGTTGGCTAAAAAAGTTCTCTCACAGGTTGTGAACACTTCTTCTGCAGAGAGGTGTTGGAGCACCTACAAATTTATACACAATGTGAGAAGAAATAGGCTGAATGAAAACCGAGCTTAAAGCTTGGTTTATGTGAATTATAACTTGAGGTTGTTGAGCCATTACTGTGATCGGGCAAATGAGGATCAATCATACAGAGTCTGGGACAGCAACCCAGAGGATGATAATTTGGAGGACGGCACGTTACATCTGGAAGAATTGGAAGCAGAACTTTATAGGGATGATGATGAAGCATCAACAGCACCGCCACACACAGGGCCAGTCCCACCATCTACTAGTAGGAGTGCGGGTGCCAGTGCCAGTGCCAGTGCCACTCCTCGATATCATACTATTGTTCCTTTGCAGATCCAACCTCCACCTTCTAGTCGTGGTCGTGGTACTCCTGAGAGTACTAGAAGACCAACATTTCCTCGTGGCTCACAAAAATTAGACATTTCTCATGGGCGTAGCAAGGGGCCAGCTAGATAAAATATATTTGTTGTTTACTATTTTCTATTTGTTGTTGACAGTTGAACAGTTGAAACTTGACTCTTTCTGATTTCATATATTTAATGACAATTTAAGTTTGAAGTTTGAATTTGAAAGGTGAAACTTTGAAGTTGGCATTTATAAGTTTACAAGTCATTATGAATTATGAATATGATGCTTCATGAAAGTTATATGGTGATCAATGAATCAATGATGATAAATATTATATAATATCAATGATGATAAATGTTATATATTGAATTTTGAAATCGATGAATCAATGATGATAAATGTCTATTAATTTTGAAATCAATGAATCGTGATGATAAATGTTAGATATTGAAATTTGAAATCAATGATGATGATGTTATATCAAAATTATATTGATGATAAATCTTATATATTGAATTTTGAAAGCTTGAAACCTTCAGATTGATGATTCGCGAGACTCAAGAGTCAATATGTTGTATGCTTCCAACTTGTGGGCGTGGTTGATGAAGATTATAACTTCTAGATGATTGATGTTATATGATTCAATCTATGTTTTTATGTTTTTTATGTCTAATTCATCATTCTACATGTTTTGTTGACATATATGCATCAAAATACAAAAAATATTAAAATATTAAAAAAATAAAAATATATATACTCGCGCCTCGACCCGGAAACTTTTAAAAATGGCGCTCTGCGCTTCGCTCCCGCTGATAAATGTTATATATTGAATTTTGAAAGCTTGAAACCTTCAGATTGATGATTTGCGAGACTCAAGAGTCAATATGTTGTATGCTTCTAACTCGTGGGCGTGGTTGATGAAGATTATAACTTCTAGATGATTGATGTTATATGATTCAATCTATGTTTTTATGTTTTTTATGTCTAATTCATCATTCTACATGTTTTTGTTGACATATATGCATCAAAATATAAAAAATATTAAAAATATAAAAAATATTAAAAATATTAAAAATATATATATATATATATATATATATATATATATATATATATATATATATATATATATATATAAACGCTCCCGACCCGGAAACTTTTAAAAATGGCGCTCTGCGCTTCGCTCCCGCTCCCGCTCCCGCTTCCAAGTAACCTTGCTCGAAAGTACCCTAGTATAACGTGGAGAGAGCATCCCACATCTCTTTGGTCGTTCCCTTGGCCGCTATATGTGAGACAATATGGTCCTGGACTCCATCCAGGATCAACAGCTTCGCCCGCGCCATCTCCCTCCTATATTCCTTTAGTTGATCCGCATCCTGAGGAACTGCCACTACATTATCAATGTAGGGTTTATGGCCATATTCATCTAAAAGGAAGGACATCCTAGTCTTCCAGA
Organism: Pinus albicaulis; assembly: GCA_034641835.2. NCBI lineage: Eukaryota > Viridiplantae > Streptophyta > Pinopsida > Pinales > Pinaceae > Pinus > Pinus albicaulis. The sequence goes on from CM076574.1 coordinate 698,631,490, forward strand.
TGACGTAGTTGGATGATTCGTCCAACCTATCCTAATCTCGAAGCCTTGCAGTGGTCATCTCAAAAAAACTGTCGAAAACTCCCTCTCTCCCTCCGCTTGGTTGTTTCTTTGCTACTCGCACTCCCTTCTGGAATGCGCATATATGCTAGTTGCTACTGCCAATCTGCTTGGAAATTCGAACTTCTAAGACTCGAAGTTCCCTGACATAAATTTTCCCTCTGTTGTGTGTGCTTGTCTCTTCCACCTGACGTTGCTGCTGCAAAAACCTCCGCGTCCAACCAAAAATATGCCCAACGAAAGTTTGAGATGCTCCCTCTGCCTGTTCGAATCACTCAAACTGGAAAATCGAATTTTTCTGCCTCACTGCACAGAATAATCGAACTTTCCCCAAGCAACTCGGCATGGCTGGCAATGGACTACGTCACCTCTAGCAATTTCGGCCTGTTGCTCTTTTTAGCTCCTCGGTTGATCAATCACACTCTAATACCGCGTGAAAATTCCAAAACTGAAATCCTATTGCAGCAACTAGAATTAATTCTTCTAATTGTTAATCAATTTAACAATTTATTTGCTACGGAAAATACCAAATTAATCACACTGCAACCTTCACAAATAAAACAATGGAAATAAATAGCATTGGAATCTGAGAAAATACTAGCACACACACATAAAATATGACAATTATTTTTGGACAAATGTCCCTGGAAAACCCGACTTGGGAAAGTCAGTGCAGCAGCCAAGGGTTTTATTATTATGCAGCAGTCAGAAATTCAGAGTACAATAATCTGGATGTCGAATCTGGAAATCCTACACAGAGAAATATTGGCAAAAATCTAGTGAGGAATTTTCCTCACCCCTCAGGCAAATCCGACTCTGAAGACTGGCCTTTGAAACCCTCAACGAATTGCCCTGCGTGGGCTCTGCGCATGCTCTAATCTGTACAACCTGGATCTCAGATTGATCTGCATTTTCTGCTTGCCACTGACTCTGGAAACGCTTCTCCCAGCCTCTGCAAAATTCTTCTACCACCGAAACATTGAAACGACTTCCCGAATCTACAAATCGAACTACCTCTAGAAGCTACTGCGCAGTCAGCCTCTCTGCAAATGCACACATTGGATCTGGAAATCTTCCTGCAACCTCACTGTCTCTTCCCCTCTCTCACTACTTCGACTTCTGGCACTTTGGCAACTAACTGTTGCTACTCTGAAAATCGATCTGCCAAAGAAATGGAATTTTTGGTCTTCTGGTGTATCTTCTCCAAGTGCCCATTGACCTCCTCTTATAATCCATTGTTGGAGCACCAACGGCCAAGATTAAAACTTAATCAATGACCAAGATCATCTCTGCATCGATCTGTGTGAGTTTCTAGACTATTCTCACCTTATCTCAATTAATACTGATTAAATAACCATATTCGCTAAGTTTAGACTTAGGAAATATTTAAAAATAGTTGATAATCTAATTGAGACACTTCTAGGTGGAATTTCTAGAAACAATTTCTAAGTTTTCGAGATCTCATGTATTCTAGCCTCTCCACCAAATTTCGTAGCTAGAACACAGCTGATGCTACAAAAACTAACATTCTCCATCCACCCATCGAGTTGCTCTTATAATCTCTCGTTGGCGAACCAACGACCATGATTAGATCTTCATCAACGGCTAATATCATCTTTAACTCGATCCATGCGAGTTTCTAGAGAAATATCACCTTTCTCAATTAATTCATATTAATTAATTACTTTTCCAAAGTTAGACTTTGGACATATTTAATTATTGATCAATTAACTTAATTGAGTTGTCTATGGGTGTTTTCTCCCGAAACATTTTCTGGGTTCTAGAGATCTTGTGTTCCTTAGCCTCTCTGACCAAAGTCAAGACTAGAACACCTGTCTGATGCTACAAAAACCAACACTCCCTCTTAGCAAGGAAGGTGTTATCACACTCTGTCTCCATAACATCCTCCATACACGTTGTTGATGTCTGACAATTGTGACAATTTTCCACTATCCACCATGCCACTGCACAACTCTGATTCATCTGCCACTTTGTAGTTGAACCAACCCTGCATTTGCGCTGCTGTTGATACTGCACTATACAATTTGTACTGTTGTCAACTTTGCTCTGCGCTACAACTGATCTCATGTTGTTGTTGTTGCAACCACCACAACTGAGTACAAATAAAACTCTTTTGAATCAACTGTGTTTGTTGTACTGGCTCTGCATATGTCTCTCGAATGTCTCACTACTACTAGCCTCTACATTGTCTACTGAGTAACTGTTTGCGCTGCAACTGTTATGCGCCCCTCAGCATCTGACTGCAACGAGTACTGCAACTGTCCCTCGAAATCTGACTGCACCATTTGACACTGATCTGTATGCTACTAAATATTGTGGGCCCATGTAGCAAGGGTAATGATCCAAGAAGAAACACTTGTCTGATTCAATCTTCCTTGGACCTTTCCCAAATGTCTGCAACTCTGGGATCTAGAGCTCAATGTCTCCCCACCTTTGACCTGGAGGTATAGCGGCATATAGTGCGAATTCATCCTCCAACCTAGAAGAGAAATTATCTATCTCCATCGAAGTTTTCGCCTGCTCTTGCTTCTCCTTCTTGTCCTTCTTCCTCTTCGGACACTAGGTACTGTAGTGACCAAACTCACCACACCTGAAGAATTTGATCTTCGACAAATCTTTCTTCTTCATTTCTCCTCCTTGTGAGCCTTGTCCCTAACCGGGACCTTTCTTTGCCTTCCCCTTTGATGCAAGGGCTATGTTCTCCTCTTCCTTCACACCCTTTGTTCCTTTGCTACTGCTGCCATAGATATTTCTCTTAACTAGAGCAAGCCTCATCTCCTCCTGCATAAAATCTACCCACAATTGATCCCAACCAGGTAGGTAGTCTGATCTAGTGCTGCCTTGGACAAAAGTGGCCCACTCCGAGGTGAAAAAAATGAGACTTGTACACACCATCTCACTCTCTTAAGGTGTTTCTCCAACTGCGGCAAGCTCGTCTCGGACATCCTAAATCTTGGTTAGATAAGGAGTGACTCTTTCACCCTTTTTCATCCTGATGAGCCTCAACTTCTCCTTCAAGAACATCCTCCTTTTCTTGAAAGGATTCTGGAAAAGTGTATCAATCGCATCCCACATTTCTTTGGTCGTATTCTTGGTCGCTAAGTGTGAGACTATATGATCCTGAATTCCATCAAGGATCAACGCTTTTCCTTGGCCATCTCCTTTCTGTAATTTTTTAGTTGTTGTGAATCTGTAGGTATGGCTACCACTCTTTTTGCGTACGTCTTCAGACAATGCTCATCTAGCAGGAAAGACATTATGGCTTTCCAGATACAGTAGTTGGATGCCCCAACTAGCCTATCCTGATCTCAAAGTCTTGCTGAGGCCATTTTCTACAAAACTCACAACTAGGAAAATAAACAGGAAACATCTCCTTTTCCTGCTTGGTTGCTTGCTCTGCTACTCACACTCCCCTCGGGAATAAGCAGTTCTGCTAGCTGTTACTACCACCTGCAGCTGAAAATCAAGGATTTCCTCCAGAAAACTGAACTTGGAAACCCTCTGAGAAAAATCCCTCTGTGTGCTAATTCTCTTCCACCCATCACTTTTCTGCTACTACAAATACTATTGCTAATCAACTGCACCTAGATCTGCTCAACGAAAATACTGATCTACTCATTGAAACTGCTTCCCGACAACACCACTGCCTGTTATAACTGCTACAGAGCTTGTTCAAACCTTTTCTACACATGCAACTAGGAACTCGAACCCTTCCTATCAATTCACACTGCCTGGCTAGCCCTTTGCGCAGACCCAGAAATTTTGCTCAGCGACTCCCTTTGAAGTTGCAAAATTTCTCCTTCGCTTCTGATCTTCTGATCTATCTTCAACTCTGCTCTGATACCATGTGAAAATTCCTTGAAATTGCAGCAACTGGAAATTTATTGTTCTAACTAATTAATTATGTAGTTTATTTGCTACAACAAACAACCTAAGTCACACGACACGTCCCTCAGGGTCTCGTGTCCCATATTTCACGTGTCGTACACGAAACGTGCCCTAAAACGTGTTGAAAACGTTTTTTTTCGTGTCCTCCAATCAAGACATCAAGACACCTGTATTGGACGTGGTGAAAATGTGCCCTAATGTTTTTGGCTCTTAGAACACGTGTCCCATGAAAAGTGACATTTAAAACCTGTGACATGGTTTATTTTTGGGTTTTTTTTGTCATTGTTCATCGCCAAAGTCAAGTTTGCTTGTCGCCAAAATCGAATTCGTTGTGCAGTGTGAGGGATTCTGTCGGATTCAAGCACAGTGATCACAACTTCACATTGAGAGCCCAATTCACAAGTTCTTCTAGATTTCTAGTTTTATTTTATCAATCCTGATATTTCTAAATTTCTAGTTAGTAATTTCTTATGTGCTTGAACAATTGTTAATAACATGAACAATGAACATTGAATTGTGAACCTCATTGATGTACTAAATTAATAAACTTAGTAAATTACTAAATACTAAATATATATCATCATGATTCATATCTGTAGATGTTCTAATTTCTAAAAGATATGGATCAGACACTATATTTCAGTATTTTTTTAATATATATATATATATATATATATATATATATATATATAACGTGTCCCTCGTGTCCTGTTTATGGGGTCGTTGTGTCTCGTGTCGAATACTCGTATTTACGTGTCTCGTGTCATCGTGTCATGTGACTTAGAAAACAATGAACGTTGTAGAAATCTTCAAAATAAAATGACGTTGTAGAAAATAAAATACTAGAACTGAGAAATATAGAGCACACACACAATAAATTTGACCCAATGTGGGAAAACCGGTGCAATAAATGAGGGTTTTATTATTATTATGCAGTAGTGAAATTATGAGTATAATTTGGATTCCCAAACTTGGCAATCCTCAGTAAGATAATCTGACAAAAATTATTAGAGAGAATTTTCTCTCTCTCCACAAGCAATCTTGGCACAACCTGCCTCAGAAAAATTGGTCGTCCAAACCCTTGCTTGTGTAGACCCTCACACATGTGGCCTCAAACTGCCTTTGATCAAGTCGTCCTGCAAGCTACTGCTACTGGAAGTGACTCTTCGACCCTCTAGAAAATTATCCAAGTGTCTGGAACCTGAATCGACCTCCTCCTCAGCTAAATCGAATTGCTTACCGAAGTTGTCTTCGTAACCTCTTTGTGGAATAACTTTGCACCTTGTTGTTGCCTCTCTAGAACTAAAAACTTCCTCGAAATCACTTTTTTTGCTCCCTCTCAACCTTTGCGTCCCTTCTGGCTCGAACTCTTCTTCCCTACTCAGTTGCTAGTGTTGGATAGCTCGATCTTCCAAGGAACTTGACCTCCCAAGTGTGTTCTCCATTTACCCATCAAGTTGCTCTTATAACCTCTCATTAGCGACCCAACAGCCATGATTAGATCCTCATCAATGACTAAGATCATCTCTAACTTGATCCATGTGAGTTTCTAGAGAAATCTCACCCTTCTCAATTAATTCCTGTTAATTAATCACTTTTCCTAAGTTAGACTTAGGAAATATTTAATTATTGATCAATTTACTTAATTGAGTTGTCTCTAGGTGTTTTCTCCCAAAACGTTTTCTAGGTTTTGGAGATCTTGTGTTCCTTAGCCTCTCTGACCAAAGTCAAGACAAGAACACATGTCCAATACTACAAAAACCAACACTTTTCACCCAAGACTTGGTGAGGAGTCCTATTTTGAACATAAACAATAGTGTTAGCAACTTCTCACCATAGAAACTTTGGCATCTTTTCACCATGCAACATGGCTCTAGATGCTTCCATGATAGTCCTGTTCTTCCTTTCAGTGACACCATTGGGTTCGGGGTTATAAGTTACGATAGTCTCCTTCTTGATTCCAACTTTCTTGCAAAAGTCAATAAATCCATTTGAAGTAAATTCTCCTCCAAAATCAGACCTGAAATTTCGATCTTCTATTCGGTTTGATTTTCCACCGGTGCCTTAAAGTCCCTGAACATTTCAAATGCTTGATCCTTGTTCTTTAAGAAGAAAATCCATGTCTTGCGAGAGAATTCATCCACAGATTATATAGTGATTAATTAACAGTGATTAATTGAGAAAGGTGAGAATTCTCTAGAAACTCACACAGATCGAGTTGGAAATGATATGAACCGCTGATGGGGATCTAATCACGGTCGTTGGTTCACCAATGAGAGATTATAAGAGCAACTCGATGGGTAGATGGAGAACATACCAGTGAGGTTATGTTCCTTGGCAGATCGAACTATCCAGCTGCAGTAGTAAAGTAGGGAAGGAAAGTCTGAGCCAGAAGGGACGTAGAGACAGAGAGGGAGCAGAGACAATGATTCCAGAGGAGTTTCCAATTCCAGAGAGTCAGTACCAGGAGGGTTGGGTTTTCCTTAGTGAGGCTACATAGGGACTTCGCAAGCAGCTTTAGAGGAGTTCGATTTAGCTGAAGAGGGTTGATTCAGTTGCTGGAGGCCGGGAGAAATTCCAAAAGGCCAAGCGAGTCATTCTCAGAGGCTGATTTGGGCAGAACGACGGCATCAGAGCAACTTCCAGGCAATGCCAGTTTGGCCTGCACAGAGGCTAATACAGGGGCAATTCAAGTAGCCTGTTTGAGCCAGATTTGGAGTTGGATTAGTGTCAGATGAGACAAAAATTGTCTCACTAATTTGTGGCCAGATTATCTTGCAGAGAATTGCCAATTTGGCATCCAAATTGTACTCAGAAACTTCACTGCTACAGAATAATTATAAAACCCTCATTTGCTGCACCAGTTTTCCCACATTGGGTTTTTCCAAGTACTTTTGTCCAAAAATAACGGTGTCAATTTTACTGTATGTGCTCCATTTTCTCAATTCCAGTTTTTTATTTTTCGCGGTGATTTTATGGTGAAGAAATTGCAGTGTGATGTATTCGTTATTTTTTCGTAACAAAATAAACTGCATAATTTAATTAGTTAGAAGAATAAATTATAGTTACCGCGTTTCAAGGAATTTTTACATGGTATCAAAGCATGTTTGATTAGATCTGAAGCTCAGAGGCAAAGTTTCAGTTTGCTAGAATGCCCTAGGAAGGCCGAGGTTTGTTGCAAGAATTCACAATTACAGGAATTCGCATGTGAATGCAGTAATTCGCAGTGTGATTGAAGGAATTCACAATTGCAGGAATTCGCGATTACATGAATTCGCATGTGATTGCAGGAATTCATGATTGCAGAAATTTGCAGTAGACTTGCCGGAAAAAGAGTTCCGGTGGGCAAGTCAGTAATTTTGCAGAGCAGATTTGAGCAGATCTAGGAGCAATGATTTTGTAGCAATTTTGCAGTAGCAGAATCAACGCTAGGCATGGAAGAGAAAAGCACACTAAGGAATTTCTCAGAGGGTTTCCAAATTCAGTTCTTTGGAGGAAATTCGCGATTTCCAGTAGCAGAAGGCAGAACTACACATTTCAGAAGTAAGTGTGAGTCGTAGTGCAGGCAACTGAACAGGAAAAGGAGGAGATTCCTAGTTATTCTCAAGATTATTTGAGTTTCATAGATTTTGCAGTTTTCTAGAGATGGTCGTACGAGATTTCCAGAGTAGTCCATGCAAGTTAGCCATAATGCAGATCTAGAGAACAAATCAACTTCCAATTGTCAAAGATAGGTGTTGGAGGAAGTGTGAGTTGTCTAGTGCGAGTTGCAATGCGAACAACAATCCCAGACAGGGACCGAGCTCAAAAGGAGATAGTGAGGCAACAAATACAAGAGGAGTAGTATGAGACTCCAGTATGCCAAGATGGGCAAGGTCTAGTGCAGAAGCAACAAGGAGATCAGTTAGATCAGCTCCAGTTGTTGCAACAGGATCATCACCCTTGCTACAGCGGCCCACAATATCATAGTAGCAGGTTCAGTGTTAGCATGTGCAGTCAGTTATTCAGTTGACAACTACATAGCTAGTTGCAGTTAGTACTCAAGAGACAGTTGCAGAACTAGTTGTAGTGACACAGGCCATGACAATTGCCCAGTTGTTGAGAGCAGGTGCTTTTCCAGCCAGAAAGGTTTCTAGTTTTCTAGAGAAGGAAAGGAGGCCAAGTTAATTCTAGCAGGTGAAGCCGAGGGAGGCAGTGCGAATTGGCTAGTTGCAGAGAGCAAGGCAAATTTCCAGCCAAAGACGATCATCTAGTTCATGTTTGCAGAGACTACAAATCATATACTAGCATCAGGAGGACATTCAGAGGCAAAACGAGTAGTTTCAGTATGCAACAAGAGGCTGAGTATCTATTGGAAATGGTTTTTGAAGACAAGATTGAATTTCTAGTAGCAAAATCTTGCAGTCCAGTTAGGCATGCAGATAGGAGTGCGAGTTCCAGTAGAGAAGCTTCGCTGGAAGGTGAAGGGATTGCCTAGTTCTGTTTCAAAGGGAGATTGAGACTCAAAGGGAGTCTAGATTCAAAGGGAGTAGCTGGAATTAACAAAGTTCGTTACTCTAAGTCAAATACTCCAGAAGACTTCGAATATGTAGATCTCCATTTAGGATACAAGAATATATATTAGAAAGTATGAATAAGAAAGATTGATACAATTGAAAGTGAGGGGCCTGCTTATATACTAGGAAGATGCCTCTTCATGGATAGTCATGTCCCATTTAGACATACCTCTTCAACCTAATTACTAGTTAACTAATAATTATTTATTGTTTACATTATCTATATCATTTTATTCATAACATTGCCTTCCTCCTCAAAAAGCTTTGTCCTCAAAGCTTGTTGATGAAAAAGGCTTGATTCTCGTTTCAAAATCTTCGTTGATACTAGACGATATGATCCTTTGAGTGATATACAAAATTGTTGCACGGAAGAGGGATCAGGCCATCCTAGATCAATCTTCTGTGGAATCTTGCAGTGACTGGAAACTTGTGATGGATTGTTATCATAAGAGTGGATTGCACTGACATTAGTATTCTTCGAAACATCAATTTGTTGTTTATGTTTTGAATACGTACCTTGATTGAGTTGCCTACTCTCGTGATTCGTATGTTGATAGGGATCTTTTTTGGTTTGACTTTCCCTTATTAGGTGTGTGGCAATTTTTTGATTTTCTTCTGGCAAGGATGTTGTTCCTTCAATTGGCTTGTTTTCTTTTTGAGTCATGATATTTCCAGATCAATGTTCATTTTTTCTTCAACTTGAATTTATACATTTGAAGATTTCAACGCTTCCTTTTCAACAAGTTGTTGCACCTTTTTTACCAACAACTTCTTATCCTTCTTAAGCTTGTTAATTTGCGTTAGTAATTTTTCGTTGTGGTCCTTGAGGTGAGTAACTTCTTCATTCTTGTTAGTGGTGATTTTGTCAATTTCCCTTTGCATATTTTGTATCATTTTTTTACTTTCTTGATGAACTACTTTTGAGATATCTAGTATGTCTTCCGATGTTACTGAATTCGGCTTCACTGTAACATCTTGTAGCGTTATTTTTTTCTTTTTGTAAGAAAATGTCAAAAATTTCTTCTTCATATTTACGATAAAAGATCCTAGTGATTTGATCTAAGGCAAACCCAGAATTATATCACTATTGTTGCAAAATAAGGTTTTAACGGTGAATTGCGAGACAAAAGTATAGTCCCCAATACTTAGGTGTAGATTGCCTATGTCGTATTGTTTGTCATTTGTGTCAACAAAATTCGTTTCAATTATTTTTGATTCAAGGATCACTAATTGGTTAGCACATTCAGTACTAACATAATTATTCTTTTGAGTAGGATCGATAGAGATGATAACCTCTTTTCCCACAAGTGATCCTTTGATTTTAAATAGCACACGGAAACACATACTATAAATTTTAGGAAATCTTTCCTCTTTCATTTCTGAATTAGACTCCATTTCTTCTCTTTTTAAGAGGTTGACTCTATTTGTATTAGTCAACAATTTGATATTTAAAAAAAAAAATGCTTCCTTAATTTGATATATTTTAATTACTCCTTTTATAATTGAATTGGACTTTTCTCTTTCCTTCTTTTTACTTCAACCCTTTCTCTTCTTATTTTCCTTTTGATTAACTAACTATATAGTTAATTATATAATTTTAAATATATATCATGTACATATAGTTTTTAATTATATAACTATATAACTAATTAATTATATAATTCAAATATATATATAGAGTACAAATTTTATATAATTCAATTATACTTGAATTTTATAATTGATTAACTTAATCTGAGGTTACGAGTTAGGAGGGCAAGGAGTACGACGTTTGACCAAAGTATGAACGTTGGATGAATAAGGTATTTGACTGGCTCAAGAATTAGCGTCGGGGGAAGACAGGCGAAGGACGGTAGGAAGAGATTGAATAGGCCGAAAAATGGAAGACAATGGTGAGGACGGTTAGCAATGGCAGCATAATGCAACGGGAAACAATGTGTTGGGTGTGAGTCGACGGAAGCTGGGCAGGGATGGGACGACGTGGTTGTCGTTGTGCGAGTTCTGCTAGACGACGGAGGAGACAATCGCTGCAAGGGCCGTGGTGGCTCTGTTGGTGGCACCAGGAGCTGCGGTGAATGGCCAACCACAGTGGCAGAGAGTTTTTGCAGTTGTGGTTGTAGGAGGCGAGTTTTTAAAATGTTTGTTGCGGCTGGCTAAAGTGGGTATGACGGTAGGCTGAAGCGGGTTGAGGGTGAAAGGGTGTGTCGGCTAAGGAGTGACGGCGGTCTGAGGAATGCGTGTGCGAGCCGACCTAATAAGTCCTTTTTTGTTTGTTTTTTATTTAAATCTTTTTAATTTTATTTTATATATATATATTCCTTTTTTTCTAATAAGTATACTTTTTTTTTTTAATATAATTTTTTTTTCACTATATAAATATATATATTTTTTTAATTCTCTTTTTTTCCTAATAATAAGCTCTTCTTATTCTATTTTTATTTTCCTTTAAAAATGGCCAAGGGCCTCTCACGAACTCAACATGGAGAAACTCCTAAAGTTGTAGCTCATGCTTCAGTCACGGCGGCAACAAAGTTGACAAATTTTATGGTCAAGGACCTGGATCGGAGAGTGTGGCTCTGTGCAACGATGAAGCGGCCAGAGGATCGAACTGCTCTAATACCAAATGGAACGAACAAAGTTCGTTACTCTAAGTCAAATACTCCAGAAGACTTAGAATATGTAGATCTCCATTTAAGATACAAGAATATATATTAGAATGTATGAATACAAGAATATATATAGCAGTGTTGAGAATTTGTTAGGGCAATGATTAATTCAAATTTTTTTCCTGATAATTACTTGTGAGCTTACTTCTTTTACTTAAGTCTTCTCTTCTTAGCTTATTATGTCTTTTATCAAGTGAATTACAAAAAAACACAACAGACAGATTTAGGCTTTTCAAGCCAGGGCCAAAACCTCTCCCTCTTGGAAAGAAAAACCTACAAGGAATTCTTCTTATAGACTTTCAATTTACAAGTACCATGACCATCACTCAAACCCTTGACCTATGTATGCCTTCAAGACCTTGGCACTGCTTCGTCATTAGCTCCTTGAGTTGATCTGTCTTTTCTACACCATCCTACACCTTACTACACCAAGCTAGAGAGATATTGGTACCTTGTTGTGAATTGGCCTATGCACACCTTGCACATTCAATCTTGCTGGTTGATCTTCAGATTACAACCAGGTCTTCTTTTGATGAGCTGTCCTTTCCATATTATATTGATACCCTCTCCTTTCTGAGCATACTTGATGCACTTCATACTTTCAACACAATTTTGTCACCATAGGCTTATCCTTGCACTTGACACTGTCAACACAATGTTGTTCACCACAAACTTTGTCCTCGCACTCTATTCGCACTTAACACAGTCAACGTAATGCTATCGCCACAGGCTTGTCCTTGCACTCTATCACCACAATTAACGCACTGTTGTAACACGGTCCCTATTCTGCACTTGTACGCAGTCTCTTCTCCGCTTTTCTATCTCCTTTTAATGCAGTCCTAACTCGCACTTGATACAGTCACATATCACCGAATTTCTTCCTGCACCCTTGTCCACAAATCTCAGACTTAACCTCGCATTTCTTGTTGATTTGTATTACCGTAGAGAACTCAGACTTCTTCGCATTTTCTACTTCAGACTAATCCAAAGTTACTTGTTCCAAATGAACCGTAGACCCTTCTTATATATACAAGACAGATCCTTCTTTTGAGTTGACATGAGAGCCTTACTTTGAGCCAACTTGTGTAGAAGTATTGAAGCCAACTTGTTCACTATACATAGGCCGTCTGGAGGGGTTACTTTAACGTTGATCTTGAGCCATAACTTCAAGGCTTATGTGACAAGATATTGAGTCATACAAGTGAGACTTTGACTCTTCATAAAAATGACTCTTTAATTAGTACATTTATGACAAGAAGACAAAACCCCTAAAAGACATCAAGAAGAAGTCTTTTGACGTATAATAAAACCTTGCTCATGAAACCCATGAATCAAACATACCAAAAATATATTCTATTATCTTTGTCTTCTTCATTACATAAATACATAATTACATAGTCAATATGAAGACCGATCCTAGTTACATTTTCCAACACTCCCTTTTAACTAGGGAGGTATTCATAACGATACATGGTCACTTTCAATCTAAAGAATCTCATAAGAAGAATCGGATTGGTAATCGCATCTGTATAGCATCATATCAATCGACATTGTCCTAGTGCAAGGCCTTGACTAACAGCCCCATCTCTCAACGAGACAATGGGCTACAATGCTGGCGAGACACATGACTTATAGACACCATAGTCATTGTCTCTCCAAAGTACATACTCCACCCAGGTGTTACCAGAGTATGACCTTCTTGGATTATTCTTCTCTTGGGTAGCCAACCCTCAAAGAATATCGGTCCCCGACTACTCTTATTTTGAATGCCCTATCTCATTCTCAAAGAGTATCGGATGCCAGATGATTACCCAATCCTCCATTCTGTCTTCCAGGTGAAGACCAGAATGATGTGTCTATCCATTCTCTCCTCATGGCCTTCACTAAGACTTACGACTATTAGTCCTAGTCTAGTGCATGACACATGAATTACAGAATCATATATGACACTCCCTCTTAACTCAGGAAGGACATACTCCAAGTTTCTTCCAAGTAAGAAAATTACCACCAGGCTCCCTCTTAACCAGGGAACTGCAGCAGCAATGGTGAGATACCCAACTGCTCATGAAGAATTCCTCCCCTCGATGTCATGGATTTCGATATTGAGGAATCTTCAACTTTTGGCTTCATAGGGCACAAATCATCCTTCATCTTCATCCATGAGTCATGTCATCCACCTGAAAGTGATTCATCAGTCCTTCTCATCTGGTCCACCTTTATGCCATGTTTCTTTCCTTCAAATCATCTCCCAAGGATCTTATATCCTTCCACATGATTGGCAACCCCGCATAAACTTATCCAGATAAACATATGCATAAGAAATTTTAAATCAAAATTTACCTCAGTAATGATCTTTCACCATGACATCTTCCTGTAGGCTTCGACATCCTTTATTTAGATTGACACATCTCCTAAAGATATGTATTGTCAAGGGTCTTCGTGTTTACCATACTTCTATCAGAGTCCACATATCTTCCCAGGAGATCTCCTAGTCACATCCTCTTGGCTTCCGGATGATAACCACCTTTTGACATGGTTGCATTTCATGATCTCTTCCATTCTTTCTCCACACAGCTTCATCCCCAGGAACTTCCAGTATCCAGTTTCTTGTTTGTATACAACCACCTCATATTCCATATGAGGACATATTTAATTTCATCTGTTAGTGGCAACCTATGCACCCGAAGAGATACTTCTTCCATCATACTTTTAAAGATATAACTCCAGCACCTGCAACCATATGACATGACTTTACAGCATCCAGTGTCAGCATATTGATATATGTACCTCATCCTTTTCCTTTTGAGTCATCCTGCAGTAATTTTACTAGAATGAAGAACTTCACTCCCTTGACCTGCTTCATCAATATGTCATCCTATCCTAATCCCATAATTCTGTAACATAGAATTCTTGATGAAACCTTTTTCTTTCTTTCTAATTAGTGAATCCATAGAGAACTCCATTAGAAAATGCCAACACCTGTTTCCATATTGATTATTGAATGATGACCCTTGATCTTGATGATTGCCTTCCATCAATGTTGTTTTCAGTGAGGTTTCCAAGAGCTACTTCTTCAAGTGCTCCTTCCATGCTTCTATCCTGATGCTGTTAATATACATTACTTCCTATCATACTATTGTACATCCAACAGAAATCACTTAAAGAGGAAGATGATCTCAATCATAATAGAGATCTTTCACCTCTTCTTTCTTAGATTTCTTTGCATCAGGTTCTTCCCTTTCATTTGTGACATGGGCTACTTCCTTTTTCCTCTTGTCTTTCCTAGATTTAGGACAATCCCTTCTATAATGCCCAATTTTATTACATCCAAAGCATCGTGCTTTGCCCATATTTCTTCTTTTATTCTGAGGAGAAAATTTACCGAATCTTCCTTTCTTCCTGGATATGGCTACAAAGGCTTGATTCCCTTCACTTGATCCTGTATCAGATTTGGCTTTCAATCTTGTTTCTTTTATCTTACATAGATCCTGGAATGGTATTGCTTCTTCTTTCCCATTGATGCTAGAAGTGAAAACTTCCCCATTCTTTACGTAGAGCATTTTGTATCATAGTGAGAATTTCTCCATCAGACATTACTTCTCCCAATTTCTGCAGTTGATCTCGTATTGCGAAAATCTCCATCAGATGTGGAATTATTCCTTCCTTTCTTGACTCAATTTTTATAGTTTTTGTCTCAGGAATATTATTGCCCTTGCAGAACCTTCCGAGAATAGCTCCACCAATTTATCATATATTTCTTTTGAGGATTCTAGATTTGATATATAGGGAATGAGAGAGTCATTTATGGATTCTATAAGAATCCTTTAGGCTCTTATGTCTCCCTTCATTTATTTGATATATGCTAGAATGTCTTCTTTTGAAGGTTGAATTGTAGTTCCTTCGATGTAGCCCATAACTTCATTTTCAATTAGATTAATATTTGTCCTCTTCTTCCATGCACTAAAGTTTGATGACCCAATCAATTTGTTTCTCTCTATACAGTAAGTCATTTTCACAGATTTAGATAAGGTCATACATACTTACTTGAGTAAGGTAACTTTCTCCTTCCAACAGCTTCTTTGATGAATATGAAGTTAGGAACTCCTTAGATTGAATTCTCCAATGTAGATGTCTTCAATAGTGATGATGGCAAATATCTTCAATATAAATGTTTGATGGCAAAGATTATCTTCTTGAGAATCTTCCTTGCAAACTGAATTGAACTTTCAATGTAGACTTTGATTCTTACTTCTTTGAGTGTCTCTTTGTCAAGTAGCCCTCGTCTTCAGCACCTTAGCTCTAATACCATGTTGACAATTTGGTAGGTCAGTGATTAATTCAAATTATCTTCTTGATAATTACTTGTGAGCTTACTTATTTGACTTATGTCTTCTCTTCTTAGCTTATTATGTCTTTCATCAAGTCAATTACCAAAAACACGAGACACAAATTTAGGCTTTTCAAGCCAGGGCCAAAACCTCTCCCTCTTGGAGAAGAAAACCCGCAAGGAATTCTTCTTATAGGCTTTCAATTGACAAGTACCATGATCATGACTCAGACCCTCGTCCTATGTATGCCTTCAAGAATTTGTCACTGCTTCTTCATTAACGCCTTGAGTTGATCCTTCTTTTCTGCACCATCCTGCACTATCCCGCACCTTACTACACCAAGCTAGAGAGATATTGGCACCTTGTAGTGAAATAGCCAGTGCACAACTTGCACATTCAATCTTGATGGTTGATCTTCAGATCACAACCAAGTCTTCTTTTGATGAGTTGTCCTCTTCATATTATATCGATACCCTCTCCTTTCTGAGCATACTTTATGCACTTCATACTTTCAACACAGTTCTGTCACAATAGGCTTATCCTTGCACTTGACATTGTCAACGCAATGATGTTCACCACAGACTTTGTCCTCACACTCTGTTCGCACTTAACACAGTCACCATAGGCTTTTCACGCACTCTATCACCATAGTTAACGCACTGCTGTAACAAGGTCCATATTCCACACATGTACGCAGTCTCTTCTCCGCCTTTCTATCTTCTTTTAATGCAATCCTAGCTCGCTCTTGATACAGTCACATATCACCGAAGTTCTTCCTGCACCCTTGTCCACAAATCTTAGACTTAACCTCGCATTTCCTATTGATCTGTATTACCATAGAGAACTCAGAATTCTTCGCATTTTCTACTTTAGACTAATCCGAAGTTACTTGCTCCAAATGAACCACAAACCCTTCTTATATATACAAGACAGATCCTTCTTTTGAGCCGAGATGAGAGCCTTACTTTGAGCCGACTTGTGCAAGAGTATTGAAGTCGACTTGTTCACTGTACATAGGCCATCTAGAGGGGTTACTTTAACGCTGATCTTGAGCCATAACTCCAAGGCTTATGTGACAAGGTATTGAGGCATACAAGTGAGACTTTGACTCTTCATAAACATGACTCTTTAATTAGTACATTTATGACCAGAAGACAAAATCCCTAAAAGACATCAAGAAGAAGTCTTTGACCTATAATAAAACCTTGCTCATGAAACCCATGAAGCAAGCATACCAACAATATATTTTATTATCTTTGTCTTCTTCATTACGTAAATACATAATTATATAGTCAATATGAAGACCGATCCTAGTTACATTTTCCAATAGGCAGCAGCACAGATGCAATATAATGTAGTTGAAACACATAAGCAGTGGCACAGAGGCTTCAACAATCTATGATCAGAGTTGCACAGAAATAGCGCAAGTTGGTAGCAGTTATACCTCTAGATGGAGGAGGAGCATAGTGCTTTAGATTTGCAGAGACTTGGGCAGGGTCCATAGAGGAGCAACAGCCGATGCAGTTTACATTTCATATGGATCATTACCCTTGCTACAAGGGCCCACAATTTTCAGTAGCATATGAATCAATGTTCATCATGGCACAACCAGATTCTGAGGGACAGTTGCAGTCAGTTATTGAGGTGTGCATAACTAGTCAGGGTGTAGACGGTTACTCAGTAGACAGTGCAGAGGCTAGTTGCAGTCAAAGACTCAGGAGACAGATGCAGTCCAGGGACACAATTGACTCAGAGCATTAGTTCTCAGTTGCAGTAGTTGCAGCAATAGTAGCATGAGATCAGTTGTAGCGCAGAGCAGTGTTGGCAGCAATACAGGAAGTACAGTGCAGTGTCAGCAACAACGATGCCACAACTCACATTGATGAGAAGAATCATGAACCAAGGCTCGCATAGGGTTCCCACAAAATTTTTATATGCCTTCATTTCTGGTCCCTGTTAGTTTTTGTAGCATCAAACAGGTGTTCTAGTCTCGACTTTGGTCAGAGAGGATAAAAAATACAAGACCTCCAAAACCCAAAAAATGTTTCAGGAGAAAACACTTAGATATAGCTCAATTAAGTTAATTGATCAATAATTAAATAATTCCTAAGTCTAACTTAGGAAAAGTGATTAATTAATAGCAATTAATTGAGAGAGTGAGAATTCTCTAGAAACTCACATGGATTGAGTTGGAGATGATCTTAGTCGTTGATGGGGATCTAATCATGGTCATTGGTTCACCAACAAGAGTTTATAAGAGCAACTCGATGGGTAGATGGAGAACACACCAGTGAGGTCAAGTTCGTTGGCAAATAGAGCTATCCAGCTGTAGTAGCAGAGCAGGGAAGAAGAGTTCGAGCCAGAAGGGATGCACAGATAGAAAGGGAGCAGAGACAATGATTCCATAGGAGTTTCTAGTTTCGAAGAGTCAGTAGTAGGAGGGTCGAGTTTTCTTTAGTGAGGCTACGTAGGGACTGAGCAGGTAGCTTTAGAGGAGGAGTTCGATTTCACTGAAGAGAGGGTTGATTCAGTTGCTGGAGGCCAGGAGAAATTCCAAAAGGCGAAGCGAGTCATTCTCAAAGAATGAATTCAATAGAACGACAGCATCAGAGCAGCTTCCAGGCAGTGCGAGTTTGGTGTGTGCAGAGGCTGATGCAGGGGCAGTTTGAGTAGCCTATTTGAGCCAGATTTGGAGTTGGATCAGTGTCGAGTGAGACAAAAATTGTCTCACTAATTTTTTACTAGATTATCTTGC
Source organism: Pinus albicaulis (assembly GCA_034641835.2). NCBI lineage: Eukaryota > Viridiplantae > Streptophyta > Pinopsida > Pinales > Pinaceae > Pinus > Pinus albicaulis. The sequence goes on from CM076574.1 coordinate 698,649,761, forward strand.
AAGGGATTTCCAGTTTGGCATCCAGATTGTACTCAGAAATTTCACAACTGCATAATAATAATAAAAATCTCATCTGCTGCATCAATTTTCCCACATTGGGTTTTTCTGGGTACTTTTGACCAAAAATAACGGTGTCAATTTTATTGTGTGTGCTCGATTTTCTCAGTTCTAGTTTTTTATTTTCCTTAGTAATTTTGTGGTGAAGAAATTGCAGTGTGATTTATTCGTTATTTTGTCGTAACAAAATAAACTACATAATTTATGATTAAAAGAATAAATTCCAGTTGTTGCATTTCAAGGAATTTTCACAGTCCCAAGTGTGAAGGTATCTCTCATGCTAGTTATCCTTGACCAAGAAAGGGTGTTCCCATTAATGAATGCAACCATGAAACCCTTGTCTTCCATAGCAGAAATTGGGACAAGGCTCTTCTTCAATCCTGGCACATATAGGACATCATGTAGATGTCTGATTTGACCATAATTCAAATGGAAAGAAACAGACCTGAACCCCTTTAGAGGATAGGTAGAGTTGTCTCCAAGTATTATCTTCAAATCAGACTCCATCTCAACCAAGTTTGACAAAACTTCTCTATAACTAGTGAAATGTCTAGGAGCCCCACTATCTACCAACTAGCTATCAAATGAATCCGGAGGAGAGGAACTAGAAAGAGCAGAAACAATAAAGTATTCAGATTGAGTTTCAGATGCATTATTATCATACCTTGGGTTCCTTGATCTCTTCAGAGGACGATGACTTTCTTCTCAGACAGGGGGGCCTCCTTTATTCCGTCTTAGATTTTGGTTGTTCCTGGGAGCACTTCTTTGTTCTGGACAATCTCAGGCATAGTAACCATGCTTGTGACAATTGTAGCATTGGATGCTGGACATGTCCTTCTTGAATCCTCCATTGTTGTTCTTGAATCTTTGACTGTTGTTCTCGGATCCTTGACGTTGCTTCCTTGACTTCCAATTCGAGGGCCTTCCTTTCTTCTTCTTTGCTTGAGCAGCAAATATAGTAGGTTCTCCTTCTTCATGTTTTTGAATTCTTCTTGTAGAGATCATCCTGGTCTTTTCTTGAGTATACTTGCCTAAGAGCTCATCAAATGTGGGAAACTTGTCATTATTGCTAATAGTTGTGATAAATGTCTCCCGAATCATAGAAAAATCTCTAAGGGCAATCAACACCAGCTCCCTATAATATACAATCTCACCAGTAGTCAAAAGTTGATTCTTGAGCTGAGATATCCTCATGAAATATGCTTGAATGGTCTCACCCTTATTCATCTTGATGTCCTTGAGTTGATTCTTCGAAGCAAGAATTTGGCTCAAGTTGTTGACTTCATACATCCCAATCAGCGTATCATACATTTCCCTGGACTTCTTTAATTTTGAAACATAAGTGATCAAATGATCTTTCAAAGAATTGTTAATTTTAGTTAACATGTTCTTTTCTTAGGTTAGTTACTTCAATGTTCCATGATAACCCAATTTTATATTTCCATTTCTTTCATTTGCAATCACATAAACCATTATTACATTGAAAGTACCGAAGAAAGAACATAATCCATAAATGCAAAGGACAAGCCAAGACAAGAGACCACAAAATTGGCTCAAGCCAGGGAAAAACCCCAAGACGGGGAAAACCTTTGATCAATTCTTCTTATTATTAGAATCAAATGTTCAACAGAGAGAGAATACAATAATTAAAAGTCGAGATTGACTTTCCAATTTGTGTTGAGTTTTGGTAGCATCGAAAGTGCTCTAAGTCTCAAATTTTGTGGAGAACCTTAGGCATTGGTATTCCAAATAAACAGGAAACTGTTTGTGAAAATTCCACTCGGATTATGTTTTATTGTAAAAATTAATTATTTTAATGGGGACCCTAAGTCTAAACTTAGGGAAATTAAATAATTAAATGGTATTAATAAAACAGAGTGAGAATGATCTAGAAAGCGAAGATCAAGTCATGTTATAATCTTAGCCATTGATTAGAGATATAATCTTGGTCGTTGATATCTCAACGAGAAGACTATAAAGGAAGACTTGAGGTTCATTTGGAAATACACACCGAGTGAATCATGTGATCAAATTCTTCTGACAGAGCAAGTGCTCGGATGAAGATCAGATCTAAGTGACTCCAACGCAGTGAGGGGCAGAGTAGCTTCCAGAGAGAAAGATTTTCTCAGCCGGAAAATCATCAGCAAAGAGAGGGAGAGAGACGTCCAGCATAGCCAGCACAGAGCCACACAGGTTGACGCAGAGCCACGTAGTGGATAAGGTGGTTTCCGAGATTTTACTGGTGAATTAGTTCCAGAAGCCAGGAGTCGGGGTGTGAGACCAGGAGGCTAAGATTTGTGATTCCGGGAGTCAGATCGATCCATTGTTGCAGTGACGCAGTGCCTAGAGGAGGTGAAGTAGGGCCTACGCAGAGACCTCCAGAGGCAGCTCTTTAATTGTCTAGATCAGCCAGAATTTCCAGTGATTGAGTGAGGTAAAACTCACATTCTGTCTATCGGTTTTTCTCTCTCTGTAACTAAATAACCCTTGTGGTATTCAGAGATGTATTCAGAAATTGTTGTTGCTTAATAAATAAAGCCCTCAGATCTGTTGCACCGGTTTTCCCGCATTGGGTTTTTCCGGGGACTTAGTCCAAAATGAAGGTGTCCTATGTGTGATTTACTTCTTGCTCAGTTTCCTTGTTTCAGAATCATAAAGTATTAAGTGTAGGTTGCTTCAGTAATTCATGAAGAAATATGAATTAATTTTGTAATGTAATTTACATAATAGCAGAAGTAAGCACTTTGTTTCTTACAAGACCAGGTAATGGGTCCTGAACCAAGAGTGAATACATATCCTGCAGTAGACTTTCGATCATCAGGGTCACCAGCCCAATCAGAATCAGTGAAACCAATCAACAATGGAGATGCTCCTGCACTATAATGAATCCCGAACTGAACTGTACCTCGAATATATCTAAGTATTCTTTTAGCTACTTTCCAGTGACTTTCATGAGGTTGGTGCATAAACTGAGCGACAAGACCAATGGAAAAGGAAAGGTCACCGGTATGGGTTAGATACAGAAGTTTACCAACAAGTTGACGATATAAGGTAGCATCAACTTCAAGGGTAGTGCAAGTGACTGAAAGCTTGACTCCAGACTGAATTTCCATGTGAAAGTGGTGTAGAAGATAACAAGCATACTTGGACTGAGAGAGGGTAATGCCTTCCTTGGATTGCAAGAGTTCAAGACCAAGGAAATAATGCAAGTGTCCTAAGTCTGTCATTTCAAACTTCTTTTTGAGGCTAGACTTCACATGGTTTATATGGTTTGGATCACTACCAGTAAGGATAAGATCATCAACATAAAGAACAAGGATGGTAAAGGACTTACCCACTTTCTTGGTGTCGACAGTGTTGTCAAAATGATACCTAGAAAAGCCATTCTCTAATAGAAATCTATCCATTTTGGCATACCAAGCCTGAGGAGCTTGTTTGAGACCATAGATAGACTTCCTAAGGCGACAAACAAGGCTAGAGTCGTTTTGGATAAAGCCAAGGGGTTGTTCCATGTAGATTTTTTCATGTAAATCTCCATGTAATAAGACAGATTTAACATCCATCTGATGGACTTCCCATTTAAAGGAGGCAGCAAGGGAAAGAACAAGGCGGATAGAATTCATTTTGGCAACAGGGGAGAAGGTTTCAGTATAGTCAATGCCTTCAACTTATGAAAATCCTTTAGCGACAAGACGAGCTTTATGTCTATCCACTTTGCCATCTGGTCCAAACTTTGTTTTGTAAACCCATCTGCATCTGACAAGTTTTCTTCCTTTTGGAAGAGGAACAAGATCCCAAGTATCATTCGCCAATAAGGAACGATATTCTTCATTCATAGCTTCATCCCAATCTGGATGACCGGAGGCTTCTTCAAAGGCTTCTGGATCAGGATTTTCTGGAACTTGAGCCAATAAGGAAGAGGCTCTTTCGAACTGAGAACGTGTACGTTGTCGATCAGCAAGGTCACCTGCAAGAGAACCTGCTGCATCCCGAGTAGAGCGGACCCATCCTGGAAGCGGTGGAGTAAAAGGAACAATTTCAAGAGGTGGAGGAGGATTGTCATCCTCGCTATCATCATCTGAACTAGAAGGAATGTTATTAAAAATAGAAGAGAGAGAGAGGTGGCACATATGCCAAATCAGGCTCGCAGGCCAAAGATGGCACACTCGCCGAACTAGGCTCGCAGGCCAATATATTTTCATCAAATTTTACGTCTCTTCTAATGATTATATTTTTGGATTTTGGGATTTTGGTTGAAGAAGTCTATATCCTTTGACATCTTCAGAATATCCAACAAAAATGCATTTTTCACTCTTAGGTTCTAAGGCTTTATGTTTCACATCTGGAATATTTGCCCAAGCATCACTTCCAAAAACACGAAAGTGACTTATATCTAGTTTGATTGAGCTCCAAGCTTCTTCTAGAGTTATATTCTTTAAAACCTTAGTAGGAGTGCGATTTACTATGTAATTTGCACAGTTAATGGCTTCTGCCCAAAAATTGAGACCAAGTCTTTTAGATTGAAGCATACAATTAGCCATTTCTTTTAAGGTGCGATTCTTCCTTTCAGCTACACCATTTTGTTGTGGAGTATATGGAACGGTATGTTGCAATTGAATGCCATGCTCAGTGCAGAAGTTGATAAATTTGTTGTTAACATATTCTCCTCCATTGTCTGATCTTAACTTAAGAATTTGATGTCCAGATTGTTTCTCAACAAAGGCCTTAAAGGCCAAGAACATGTTAAAAACTTCACTCTTAAGTTTTAAGAAGTATACCCAAGTGCGTCTGGAAAAATCATCAATGAAAGTTAAGAAGTACTTACAACCAGAGAAAGAAACAACAGGAAGTGGACCACATAAATCACTGTGCACAAGCTGCAAAGGGACTGAAGCGTGCCAAGAGGCACGTTTTTCAAAACTATCCCGATGATGTTTTCCGAGTACACATCCAGAGCAAACACCATCTCGGCAAGATACCATAGGAAGGCCCGTCACCATATTTTCCTTACATAGAGTTTGAAGAGAGCGATAGTTTAAGTGACCAAATCGCTCATGCCAAAGTTTGCTCACATCATCATTATGAGCAACAAAAACGGAGGGAAGACATGATGAACCAAAGTTGTCAAACTTATACAACCTTGTGGAATCATCTGCAATGCCAGTGGCTAAAATATGTATAGGATCTTTGAGGTCCTTGATTACAACATCATGAGGTGAGAATTCTACTATTTTCCCTTCACCTGAATGAGTTATCTGATAAACAGAGAGAAGGTTGCATGACAAGGTAGGAACACATAGTACATCATTAAACATACCATTATCGAGATGAATGGTTCCAGATCCTACAACACTAAGAGATCTATCATCACCAACATAAATATGTTTGGTGTTACAATCATTTAAAGAAGAAAATATGAGAATGAGAAGAGGAAGATACATTTAATGCATAACCAGATCTTGATGCTTAACAACCACAAGTAGAAAGTGCCATTCCTGAAGATGAAGGTGAAGAGTGCTCCAAATTGATGTTGTGCTTCTGCATTGTTGCTTCTAAGACTTCCATCTTCTTCAAACATTTGGACTCTATATGGCCATCACGATTGCAAAATTTGCAATGTCTATCTATCTTCTTTCCTTTGTTTTTATTTGCCTTATCATTTTGGTGAGTTGCTTTTTCAGTTTGCGGCTGAAATTGCTTAGGACTCTTGTTTGCTTTCGAACCATACCTTTTAGGATACTGCTTCTTGGGATTCTTTTGATATGATTGTTGTTGGGCTGCTAAGGCTTTCTTAGAAGCATTTCCAGAAGTGACAAGACCAAGGTGTAAGAGTTTTTCTTGTTCTCTTATCAAAGAATCCATAGGCATCAAAAGATGGGTTCTTGTAGGTGGTTCCTGAAAAATGATGGCTTCTCTAGTGGAATGGAAGGCGGAAACAAAAATAGAGTATGCAGGGCCAAGCTTAGTAAGAATGCAATAGATGAGGCTACCATGTTCCTTTTTGACCTGACAACCTTCTAAAAGAACTCTAAGGGTCTTGAATTTGGACAAAAAATCTTCAATAGAGGAGAAATTATTGGGGTCCAAAGTAAGAAACTCATTTTCAAGCTGATCGGCCCTGATTTGATTTTGAATGCCAAAGAAAGTATTTAGCTTGTCCAGGGCTTCATGAGGAGTGTTAATGTCAAGGATATGAAATCGAAGATCTTGAGCAATGGACATTCCTATCAACCTTCGTGCTTGATCTTGTTTATTTTCCCATTTAGCGACTTTATCGTCATCAAAAGGTTTTGTTTCTAGCCCTGTGGCTATTCTATAAAGTCCTTTACTTCTAAGTATATCTACCATGTGAGGTAGCCATTGGAAATAATTAGTGCTGCTAAGAATAATCGATGCACTTTCCATTTTTTTTTTTTAACTGAAGATGAGAAAAGCTGAAACTAACTGCTCCAATGGAAAGATCTCGAAAAATTAGGCCGTTTAAAAAAAAAGGCTCGAGAAACGGCTTCCGGATGAAGAAGTTATGCCTTTTGAAAAAAACTGAGTTATAGATGCCGAATGGTTATGGGAACGGTTTGAAATTTGGTGATCAAGTTCAACTTTTTAAAAAAATCCCGCCCCTTTAACAAAAACTTTTTACAAAAAGAAGCTTGAGAAAGAGATTTGAACCAGACCTCTATTCTCATAAACTAACTCCTCACCAAGTGAGATAGTAAAAGGATTCTGTTATTGTTTGAAAGGAGGAAGGGGTTTTTTTATTTTTTTTTATTTTTTACTCTTCGGTGTGTGTGCATTTTCCTGCACAAAAAAACACAAAAACCGAACAAAAAAAAAAGAAATGCAAGCCTTACGGAAAAATGTTATATTTTCGGTTGCCCTTACCGGCAACTATCAATTTTTTCACTATTTCTGATTTCCCGTGATCGCACAAAGACGCGGGGAAAGAGCATACATAGCAAAAAAAATCTCTTTTCCTGTTTTCGATTTGCCGATATCGCACGCAGCGCAGAGAAAAGAGCATACACAGAGAAGAGGGTATAGATCCGGCAAATAAATAAAACCTAAAAACCGAAAATAAACAGAGGGAACCGAAATAAGTAGAACTATTAACAAATATAACTGCAAAACAGATGCTTTATACCTCTAGATCTAAATTGTCATAACTTGGGCAGCCGGAAACCTTTTCGCATGAAACGAAAGGCGTTCCTCACTGTAATAGACACTCCGGACACAACAAAGTAGTTCTCCAAGCCCAAAAATGTTCAAAAATAGTTGATCTACAAAACGGCATTCGCATGCAGTCAAACCGGCTTCGGATTTTGATCAACAACGAATGCGGCCCTCAAAATAGCTCTGATACCATGTAGGAATTTACAGGGTAAGTTCCTTAGATCAAGAACCAAAGGTCACCCCTCACCAACAGATCACAAATCAGTAAACCAGTATAATCACATGGTTAAAACCCTCGAAGAGGGAAAAAGTCCACAGCCTGAGCCAACGCGGCCACTTCAGGAAATTTATTAATATAAAAAGAAAAGTTACATATGTTTCTCTCATAAACGGTTACCGGACAAATGACCCTCCAGGCTCTTTCAATAGAGATCATGGACCAATCGGGTGTTAAGCCACGGATCAAGTGTCATTAATACTGAGGAGAGAGATAACCATCAGATAACAGTGGGAGTGTGCATTTCCCTCCATTAGCGGAGCATCTTCAAGTATCTGGTATGTTGATAGTGGGGCTTCACGTCATATGACAGGAGTCCGTGAGTACTTCTCAGAGCTTTCAGAGAGTGGCACTGATATAGAGGTAGTACTCAGAGATGATAGCGTTGTTAGAGCGGTTGATATGGGGACATTGACATTTGATAGGGAACCCAAACCTCCCTTGAAGGTGTCAGATGTTCTGTATGTGCCAAGGATGAGGAAGAACCTCATATCCGTCTCAGCATTGGAGGACAGAGGATATGAGATATTGTTCAGGAGAGGGCAAGTGTTGATATATCCCAGGGGCGCTCCAGCTGATTTAGCGAGAGTGATTGGTGTACGCCATGCAAAGGTGTACAAGTTTGCATTTCAGCCCGTTTTGGCATTGAGCAGTAGTACCGACAACAGAGCTAGCAGTTCAGAGCTGTGTGAGATTTGGCACCGCAGGATGGGGCACATGTATCATGGAGCCTTGAGGACACTGCGGGAGATCACTACAAGTGTGCCAGATTTCCGTACTGATCACTTTGATACATGCAGAGGATGTGTTATGGGCAAGTTTGCCAAATCCCCTTTTCCCAGCAGTGACAGCAGATCGACTGGGATACTTGATTTGATTCATTCCGATGTGAGCGGTCGAATGTCTCATGTTTCCTTGAGCGGATATGAGTATTATGTTTTATTCATTGATGATCACTCCAGGAGGACCAGGATTTATTTCTTGAAGACCAAGAGTGAGGTCTTCAAGCGGTTTCAGGAGGTCAAAGCTCTTGTGGAGACTCAGACAGGTCGAAAGATCAAGTCCCTGAGGTCGGACAATGGAGGGGAGTACACCCTTGGTGATTTTGTTGATTATTGTTAGGAGGGAGTTCACAGTTCCTTACAACCCCCAGCAGAACGGGGTTGCGGAGAGGAAGAACAGATCCATCGGAGGGGCTGCCAAAGCCATGTTACATGATCAGGGGTTACCATTGTTTTTTCATCGCCCCGATTGCAACATCGCCGTATATTTACCGAGCAGAGTCCGCATCGTCATCCGAGCAAAGACAACCTCGAGTTTGGACCTAGTTGTCCAATTTTAACACTCCCTCTCAACTAGGGAGAACTCCGTCCACTAGTGCAATCCAAACATCGTGCGTCATCCCGCCGTAACTTGCTTTGTTGGCCTCTTTATTTCGGTAACGTATGGGTCACCACAAAGATCATTCCCGCCGACGATTCGAAATTTCGGAGGTCAAAACCTCTAACGAACTCACAAAGAGTCTCCAACCAACCCGAAGTTGGTTCATCTGACCCGAAGTCAGGCGGAGGTCCGAGACCTCACAAGACTTGATCCCAGATCAAGTGGTTGGACCATGCCATCCTAGATAGAGAGTACGGAAATCTCTAATGCGTCCATCAATATTTGCTACTAGTCTCTAGCTTTTCCCACCTCATTGGCCAAATGAGAGGTACTTCCCATGAGCCCTGAACTCAATGGGTAGGATGCATACAGGGCACAGATAATGAGAGGTGAACCAACTCAATAATCACAATGGTGGGGTCCAAGCACACCAACAAGGTTTGGCAAGCCTAGCCTTGTGGTTGTTCATAGCTCCAAGAAGCTGTCCCCAAAGCCCCCCTAGAGCTCCTAGAGCTCATCGTCCAACAGGACCCACATCATAGGGTCGTTCCACGATACCAAGTCTCTCACGGAAGGTTAGGAACTTGACCTTCCCCAGGGGCTTAGTGAGAATATCCGCGACCTGCTCATCAATGCCTATGATCGAGCCTTACGACGCCTCGCTGTACCATATCCCGGATAAAGTGGTACCAGCCATCAACATGCTTGGATCGATCGTGGAACCCGGGATTCTATGACAAATGAATCCCCCTCTAGTTATCACAAAGGATAACGGTGGCATCTAGCACATGCTCGAACAGCTCACTGAAGAGCTTTCGCAACCAAGTGACTTCACAACGAGTCATACATGCTGCAATGTATTCGACCTCAGCGGTGCTCAAGGCTTCCGACTTTAGTTTCCTGCCCGAAGCAGATCTACATGTGAAGTAGCATCCAGATGTGCTCTTGTGATCCACCACACTGCCAGCCCAATCGGCATCAGTATATCCAAGGAGTGTCAAGCTCCCGACAGTGTATCTCAGCCCATGGTTTATCATGCCCCGAGGATATTTCAGAAGATTCTTGGCACCAACCCAGTGAAAGTGATGAGGCTCAACCATCTGTTGACTCAAAGTGCTCACTGCAAAACATATATCTGGATGGGTGTTCACTAAGAACATCAGGGCCCCTACGAGTTGACGATACTCAGTAGGATTTGACAATACGAGCCCAGCAGCACTGCCACTCAACTTCTTGAAGTTGAGTTCCATTGGTGTTGACATGGACTTGCAGTCCACCGTACCAAATCTTTCCAGAAGTTTCACAATGTATTTTCCTTGAGAAAGGAAAATCTCGCCAAGTCTCTGCCAGACCTCCAGGCCTAGGAAATAGTGCATCAGTCCTAGGTCCTTTATCTCGAACTCAGCAGCGAGCTCCCTCTTGCATTGATGAATGAGAGGGCCAGCACCTGTTAGGAAGAGGTCGTCCTCATACAACACCAGAATGAGAGGCCTCTCTCTATCAACCTTGAAGTAAAGGTTCGGATCAACATTACTGCGAGTGAAGCCCAGCGCCATCAAGTAGCTATCTATCCTCTCGTACCAAGCTCAGGGTGCTTTGTTTCGGCCCATAGAGGGCTTTTCTTCAACCTGCAGACATACACCTTATGATGAAGACTCCATCCTTGCGTAGCAGCAAGGGCTATTATTGATCGAATGGTGGTATATCGGGTCACAGGTGCAGGTGTGACATCATAGTCTATGCCTTCCTCATGGGCAACGAATCTTGCCTGAACTTTTCAGCACTTCCATCAGATCCATGCTTGATTTTGAAGCGTGGTGACAACAGCTTTGATCTGTGGTCTAGAAACATATCCCATATATCACCCTCGTATCCTTGCAGAATTAGATACTTTCCAGTTTCTTCAAATGTTCCAGGCTCATATTGTACTCATGGCAGCTAGATACTCCTGGTATTTATATGGCTTCTCGGTTTTCTTCCCCCTCTGAAGCCATATGTCTTTGAGCCATGAGTATCTTCTTTCGTTCAGTAATGATATTAGCTCAGGAGCATATAAAGTTGAATTCTCCCTCTTAATGCCAGCTTCTCTTGTGAGAGTAGACATTTATGTCAAATGAGGGCATCCCAGACACCAACTTGGAAAGGGGGACTTATTCTAACACAGTCAAAGCCATCCAACAGGCTTTGCTGATCATGGTTCAAGATTCCAACAATGTGTCTGAACGCTGCCGAGGCCCGAAACACATTTTACCATTACGCTCCAATGTGAGACTGCTACTGTCACATGCTTACTGCTACATAGGTGTCTATCTATGTCACTGTCCAACAGGGAGAATATATCAACAAGCCTAAGCTTGTGTTAGAAGTCCTGTTATTCTGAGGAGATCTGCAGGAGCTTCCTCAAAGAGCCCTCTTTACTGTGACCCACAGAACTAGGAATCCAAACATGATTCCTTCTTTCATAATTCTGCACTTGAGAGCTTCATCTACTACATCTGGCATCTTATCCAACACTGCTTCTCAATTTCAGATTTACAGTTAATATTTGACTGATCTAGGGCTTCAAGTCTCCAGATCTCAGTTCGGAAATTTGTCTCCTAAATTCCACAGATCTGGGAACCGATCATACAGATGTTCCAAACGCAGAAATTTACCCTTCTTCATGTCAGAGATTCCTTTCAGCTATGCAGATCTAGCACAGTCATAAGTGCACATCATATAGACTGTGCCCAGAATCTTTACATTCGGCAATTTGAATGAAAAACTTATTTATTTTTTGTCCCTGATGGCTTGCAGAGACTGTCCAATAATCCAAAGGCTTTACTGAAACTGCAGTACACTAATGTAGTTTTCTATTAGGTTATTTTGCAGACTGCACCATCCACTTAACCAGTCATTGGACAACCTTCTCAAACTGCAGCCTAGGCAAGGTGCCTTATGAATGGGCTGAAGTTCAGGGTATGAGGTAGTCTCTAAAGAATGATCATGGGCAAAGATTTAGCCACACGATCCAATTCAAAACATACCTAAAATGTTGCATCCCCAGTGGCCTTGTGATGAGAGAAGGCACCTCTAAGACATGGTGCTTTTCTTTCCCAGAAACAATCTTCCACAAACTATCGTAGCTTCAGCTACCCTTGAGTCCTAGACAGGACATAAAATGGGCATTAAAATGACATAGAGCAGATCTGAGCTTACCTTTGGGCAGACCTTAACTGCTGATGGTAGCCTTTAATCCGCACTTTAATGCTGTCACGTCCAACATCTCAACAATGTTATATGCATCCCTTGTCCGTACTTATATTCAAACTTCTTCACGCAACACTTAAAACACAGCCTTTAAATAACAGTGGCTTTCCTTCACTTGCTGCGGCCTTCCTTTGAAGGACTTCTTGCCTTCTTTACGGTTGATCTGGGCAGAGAACAGCCCTCAACCTTCAGGTACAGGCTTGGTAAGGGCTACAGCTTTTGTTTCCCAAGAGTCCGGTCGGTGGAAAACCTAACCCTAAGCAAAATAAATATGGGCTTCATCTACAGATTACTTGCATCATTCTAGAATATGTTCGCTGCTGTAAGTTATTACATTCCTTTTATCAAATCCTTCGAGACAATGCGGTCAGAAACTCATTCTTTTAAAAAATAATTAATTTAATGCCTTTTTCTCTGTGAAAACAAGCAAATGATGTTTTGAATAGGAAGAGCAGAAGCTCTCAGTATAATGGCTAATGTTGTCATTCTTTCAAACTGATGTACCTACAGATGAGGGTAAACTTGAAACTGGTTTCATTCCAATCTGAGACCTCCAACACTACCCAGACTTCTTTCTAAAGGGCCGTGGCACCCTACATATGCAGCGGCACCCTACAGTTGCAACGAAAACCTTAAATTTTATTGAGTCTTCCTTAAGTCCACAATATCGGGCTTCGCAGGACCATTCAAAAACAGCATCAACAACTAAAGAGAAAACTTCGACGACCTTTCTGAAGTCGAGTGAAGAGCTTCCGAGATGATGGTCGGGTGAACCCCCTTTTCGAGCGAATGCATGAATTGCTTCAAGACCACGACCACGCCCCAACAACGACCACGACCGTCAAGGAGTCATCGCTGCCCACGATGTTGGCCTGACAGATAGTACGTAGAACATCCGATCCACTGTTGTGAACCTGTTGGCAGGATCCTGGATTGAACCCTTCACGCCTGAGAGACAGGCCACATCCTTCGGATCTGCGTGAACAAAATCCTCCAGCAACACCATTAAAAACACCAAGAAAAAAAAGATCGACAAAACCCCCTTGCAGTTCGCCACAGTAGGATTCGAACTCGAGACATGGCGATAGTGTCGAATCTCTTCGGCATCAAGCATCCTGCTTGATTTGCAGCATTAGAACACAGTAATCGTGAGGCGGAGAGCAAAGGGCGCGATAAATAGATAAGATTGACAACAAGATCATGGTGACGAACGCAATAGGACGAGAGAGTCCACCATTAAAACTCAGAAGATACGGAAAGCTCGAATACAGACACAGGAAAACCTCCCTACCACTGGCACTGGCAGAGTCTCAGGCTCTTGAGCCTTTGGATTTAAAAAAAAGTTGTTGAACCCTACTCGCCTGGCTTTGAACCTTGAACCGACGGTGGAGGCGCAGTAACCCTACTACCAGCAAGAGTAACTCTGCGTGGAGGCTGATACGCCGTGAGATGAGGTGCCTTCTCGTCCATGATGCGATGAGATGTTTCCCCGTCCGCGGGATAATGTGCTTCATGAGTAGCATCCCTAGCATGATTTCAATTGATAGCATGATTACATACGCTGCCCTGCGCTATTACCTCCAGCATTTTAAAAAAAATATGCGCTGCCATTTTCTATGGTGGTATGGCCTGCGGCCTACCACACAACCTTACGTCACCCTTATTTTCTTTTACAACGACTGTGTTTGAGATCAATTGCCCCTTTTTTTTTCTTTTTTTTCTTTTTTTTTGTGGAAAAGTGGCTTGCGACATTCTCTTTTAGAGATAGACCGCCCATAAGACAGTCCTTAATCAACATGCAATCTGCCCTCAAACACGATGGCAACCTTCTGTAATTGTAACTCAAATTGGGCTTCGTCTTCTCCAAGCTCTGAAACCATGTTAATTTCTGCATATGTTCTATGCCATTTCAGATTAGGGCACAATACTGAAGAAGATAGAACATACTAATAGATCGATAGAAGACAAGCCAAAACAGAGATAAGAAATGGTGGCGTTACGGCGATCAGCAGGATGCTTCTACTAGCAAAGCCTCCAATAGGTCATTCAGCCAAGCATGTCACACATAACCCAGAACAACCCAAACAAGGAACAGTCCATATATATATCACAGCTCCAACGCTATCCAGAGAGAGAGAATTCCTCTACAACTATGTGTGTCAAATGAATTCTAAGTCTCTCCAATATATAGGAATCTTTAGGTGTGTGTGACACATCCTTTAAGACATTTAAGTCTATATTTTATTCCAGGCCGACCTAACACATAAGTGGAATAAATTCAAAGTACATGTTCTGCCCATCCGATCGAGATGATCTTTAGATCAATCTTACACCTCTCCGAAAGAGGAATCCAATAAGAATATTGGGATCGTCATCAAAGCAGCACAACCCGGAGTTTGGACCTAGTTGTCCAATTTTAACAATTTTTCTGGGAAGAAGCCTGATGTTGGTCATCTTCGTATCTTTGGGTGTATTGCATACTCCTACGTACCCAAGGAGAAGAGGACCAAACTACAGCCCACCGCAGAGAAGGTATCTTTGTGGGCTACAGTGAGACCTCGAAATCCTTTCGGTTCTATATTCCCGCACAGAGGAGAGTTGTTGTCAGGAGGGATGTGAAATTCGAGGACTGGGCTTTCAGGAGGTCACGGGAGTTAGAGTATCTGGATCAGCCAGACCCTTAGGAGCAGCTGAGTCAGTCGCAGGAATCCAGTGGGCAGGGATCAGGAGGATCCGGAGGTACATCGATTACAATGTCAGGTCCATCAGTGAGCAGTGGCTCACAGAGTCAGAGGGGTGGTGCTTCGTGCAGCATGCAAAGCAGTCCGCAGAGCAGTTCACTAGGGAATCCACTGATGGACAGTTCACACGGTACTTCAGTGTCTACAGGTTCAGGTTCAGGCAGGAGGACAACAGACAGACAGTCAGGAGTTCAGGCTCCTGATGATGATGAGGAGGAGTTTCTTTCTCCGGTGGGAGATATGTGCTCAGGGATGAGGAAGCCCAAGTGGCTTCAGGATACCTTGAGAGAGGCCACATCTGTTGCTAGGCCTAAGAGGTCGGTCAGAGAGAGCAGACCACCTGATAGGTTCTGTAGCTATATGGCAATGTTTGCCAACATCATTGACTCTGAGCCTTCTAGCTATGAGGAGGCAGCTAGCCAGCAGGTCTGGAGAGAGGCCATGCACGAGGAGTATTCTTCTATCATGAAGAATGATGTTTGGGAGGTGGTGCCGAGGCCTGAGGGCAAATCCGTGGTTACTTCTAGATGGCTTTACAAAGTAAAGCATGCTGCAGATGGCAGCGTTGAGAAATTCAAAGCAAGGTTTGTGGCTAGAGGGTTCTCCCAGGTAGAGGGAGTAGATTATGAGGAGACCTTCGCTCCCGAGGCTCGATATACTTCAATTCGCTCCATCATATCGACAGCAGCAGAGATGGGTTGGAAGATCCACAAAATGGATGTGAAGACCACATTTCTCAATGGCTTCATATAGGAGGAGGTGTACATTGAGCAGCCACAGGGCTTTGAGGTGCATGGGAAGGAGTCCCATGTGTGCAGACTAAAGAAGGCCCTTTATGGCCTGAAGCAAGCTCCCAGAGCTTGGTACTCTAGGATAGATACATACTTGCAGGAGATGGATTTCACAAAGAGTGAGGCAGATCCGAACCTATTCTTTATTGTGATAGGTGAGTAGTCTCTCATTCTGGTGTTGTATGTGGATGACTTGGTCATTATGGGTGCAGAGAGACTCATAGAGCACTACAGGAGAGATCTTGCGTCGGAGTTTGAGTTTGAGATGAAGGACATTGGCTTGATGCATTACTTTTTGGTTTTGGAGGTGTGGCAGGAGGAGGGGCATTTCTTCCTCGGACAGGGAAGTATATTGCGGACATCCTTGGCAGATTCCACATGGAGGATTGTAGACCCATGTCGACACTGATGATCACCAACTAGAAGAAGCTTCACGCTTCAAATTCCGAGTTGGTGGATCCCACATTGTATAGACAGTTGATTGGTTCCTTGATGTATTTTCCCAACACCAGACCAGATATATGTTTTGCAGTCAACATGATAAGCCAGTTCATGTGTGAGCCCAAGAGGGTGCACTAGGTTGCTGCAAAACACAATTTACGATACTTGCAAGAGACAATGGATTATGGTCTAGATTATAGGCAGGGAGATGGAGTGAGATTGGCAAGTTACAGTGATTCTGATTGGGTAGGTTGTGCTTCTGATAGGAAGAGCACTTTAGGGTGTTGTTTTGGGTTGGGTTCGACAGTGGTGTCGTGGTTCAGCCGGAAGCAGTAGTCAGTAGCATTGAGTTCAGCGGAAGCAGAGTATATGGCAGCCAGTCTAGCTAGTTGTGAGGCCATATGGCTTCGCAAGATGTTGTTTGGCTTATTTGGTCAGCCGTTCAGACCTTCAGTGATATACTGTGATAATCAAAATTGCATTAAACTCACGGAGAATCCAGTATTTCATGACAGGGCAAAGCATATCGGCATCAGATATCACTTCATCAGAGACTATGTTCAGAAGGGAGTTGTGAAGCTTGAGTATATTCCCACTGATGAGCAGGTTGCAGATATTCTTACCAAAGCCTTACCACAAGGCAAGCATGTCTACTTCAGAGACAAGATCGGTGTGGTGAGGAACACCTTCCTCGGTAAGAGGGAGTGTTGAAATTTGGTTACCGGAGAACAGGGGGTTCCCTAAGGCTTTGATCTTTGGCCTAGGGAAAAGTGTCCAAAAGAAATTAATTTTTCTCCTAAAGTGACTTTATAAAGTTATAAAGTCAAATCTAATTTAAAAGTGACTTTAAGTGATAAAGTTACTAAAGTCTAATTTTAAAGTGACTTTAATAAAGTCAATGTGAAATTAGAAAGGGAAAAGTGACTTTGGAAATAAATGACTAAGTGGGTCTTTATTAAAGTGGGGTGAATTAAAAAATAGAAAGTAAGATTTAAATGAGCATTTAATCTCAGCCCTAGATCTAAAGCCATCTCAGCCATTGGATTTAGGGATTCCCCAAAAGTCACTTAGGGTTAGGTTAAAGGAGGAAAAGGAGGGAAAAGGTCATTCATTCTTTCATGAGTAGATTGAGAGAAAGAGAAGAAGAGAGCAAGAAAATTTCTGAGCTTGAGAAGATGAAGGAGAGGAAGAGTTCAGTAGTTCGTTCAGCAGCAAGAGGCTGCACGTTTTTCGAGGCAGCAAGAGGCTGCACAATTTTCGAGACAGCAAGTCCGTACAACAGCACAGTTTTCGAGGTAGTAGTCCATACAACAGCTTGAGGCATAGTTTTCAAGGAGAGGGACATCACAAAATCGAGGTGAAGGTACAGCCAGCTAAAGGCACAAATTCCAAGGTGGCTGGGCATAGTTTTTGAGGCAGCTAGCACGGATTTCGAGAAGGCAAATTTTCTATACTTTTTCGTACAGTCCGTACAGTCCGTACAGCTAAGTACTGGGCATGATTTCCAAGGCTGTTAAATGCTGTAATAAATTTATGTTTTGAACTTTTCGTTGTTTTGGCACGTTTTCCAAGGCGGAGGCAAGCACGGAAAACAAGATAAGTCTATACTTTGTTTGTTGAAATTTTTCCTGTACATTTCACTTCTCTGTAAAAGCATTTTCCAGAAATAAGAAGAAGCTTTCGAACTAGTTTTCCCCAAAAGTTGTAGGGGGTTTTTCCAGGGTCAAGTTGACCAAAAATCAACGTGTCAAAATTCTGTGTGGCTGATTTATTTTTTCTGAGTTTTTAATTTCTGCATTTCAGCATTGTGAAATTTCCATAATTAGTGTTTTCAGAAAATATTTATGTTTTCCAACTTGTTGAATGTATGGCTATGGGAATGGGCATTTAACTATATGGGAGAAATAAGGAGAAACTGAAAACTGGAGTTGGGTTGTCAAATTTCTACAGGAAAACACTTCCCTTTATAGGATTTGGAAAGGGGTTCCACTTGATTAATTTACCCCAAGCCAACCTTAACAATTAGAACATGTGTGGGAATAATTTCAAAAACATATTTTTCCTTGTCCAAATTTGATGTTCTTCAGGTCGATTTTGGTCCTCTCAGAAAGAGGAATTTAATGCAATAATTATCTTTATCAAATAAGTTGTCCAAAGTGGAATTTGGCCCTAGTTGCCAATTTTGAGAAGAATCAATAATGATTTTCTTAGCTTTGATCTCACCTTTCTTGTACTTGGACTTGGCAGCAACAGTTGCACTCTTCGGAGGCTCAAGCACGTTCCTTTCAACATATTCCATCACATCATTCTCTTCCAAAGTTACATCCAGCCTAGCCCTCCATGAAGCAAATTTTGATGATTCATTCAGCTTCTCCTAATCATGAAGTATGAGGTAGACATCTTGAATTGGTCAAATGATCTTCAGCAGCAAATAAGATATCTTCAAGGGCAATTTTTCTTGCCTCCTTGGGCTTGTCTTCACCTCAGCTTTGAAACCATGTTAATTTTTCAATGTTCTATGTTGTAACAATCACTTTAACACTTTATTATTTCAATAGTAATCACTTTTCCAATTTAATTTCAATCAACCAATAACAATAAGCAATTGTAGATAGAACAATAAGCACAATAGAAGATAACCAAGATCAATGAGACACAAAGATTTAGGTCAAACACTAGGGAAAAACCCAACAAGGGGGGAAATGCAACTAGATTCTTCTTCTATTAGATGTTCATCAAATGTTTAGCAGAGATACATAGACCAAGGACATACAACAACTAGTCAAAGGTCAAATCCTTGTCCAACCAAGTCAAAAAATCAATATCCAATCAAAGATGAGCATAAAAGTCAAATCTGGTCAAAGTACCAGTTCTGCAAAATTTCAACCATGTCCAAGTTCAATCAACGCAGCCCTAACCAATCAAAGTCAACAGTCCAAAGTGCTAAAAAAAATTGGTTAAAGCAACAATGGATTCGCCTTTGTGTTGAGAAATGAGGGCGTTTAATTCAATTTCTCTTTCATGATAATTACTTGTGATTTTGTTATGCTTCTTTTACTTAGATCTTATCTTCGTTAGATTATTACGTTATTCATCAAGTCAATTATCAAGTGCACAAGAGACACAAATATTTAGGCTTTCAAGCGAAGGCCAAAACCTCTCCCTCCTGGAGAGGAAAACCCGATAATCATTCTTCTTATAGATCTTCAATTGACGAGTACCATAACCATAACAGAGACCTTTGACATCAGTTTGCCTCCAAGACCTTGTCACTGCTCTTTAGGCTCCTTATCATGATCTTCTCTTTTCCGCATTGTTTTGTACTGCTTTGCATCAGGACTAGGAAAGCTCAGTTCCTAGTGATCTCCCTTTCTGCACTTCCTTGAATTTCCCTTGGCCTCCTAGAGTTTGCTTCTTAGACCCTTCTTTCTCGCACTGTCCAGCACTGTCACTAAGAACGTCTCGGTCTCTTATTTTGCAACCCTTGACACAGTCCTTTCGGCCTCCAACAATATTCCTTCTTGGTCTCCAAAGGTCTTCTTCCTTCGGTCTCCTTCTAGCATTGTTCTGCACTAGATTATAGCCCTTAACCAAACTGAAGTAGTCCTGAAATTATCTTCGGCCTTCGCTGAGATTGCAAAGGTAATGTGACAGACTTAATTCGAACTTATGAAGACCCTTACGCACTTGATTGTAACCCTCTTCTTCGTTATATAACCCTTGACACTTTCGCACTGAGATACGCACTATGTATTTCAGAGATGACTAAGATGCTTGGTAGGATATGAGGCCGCAGTCCAGGCTATGTATAGGAACTGTCTCCCATCCTTTAGCCCAACATGACTTGTTGAGGGTGAGCCGATTTCTTCAAAGGTGTAGGCCGACCTCTTCAAGGAGATCTTTCCATCATATTTTGAGACGATTTTCTTAGAGCATTTAGACAAGGTCTTGGAGCATATTTTACATCAATAATTGTCCTTTACAAGTGTAACAAAACTTCATATACATGACTCTAAATTACGCATTTATGACAAGATGACAAATCCCTAAAGACATCAAGAAAAAGTCTTTGACCTACAATAAAAACTCCTTGCTCATGAAACCCATGAAGCAAGCATTACATAATACATTTTATTATCTTTGTCTTCTTCATTACATAAATTCATAATTACAAATTATGAAGACCGAACCTAGTTACACTTTCTAACACTCCCTCTTAACTAGGGAGGTATTCATAATGGTACATTGTCACTCTCAATCAGAAGAATCTCATAATAAGAATTTGATTGGTAATTCATCTGTTATAGCATCATATTAACCAGCATTGTCATAGTGCAAGGCCTTGACTAACAGCTCCATCTCTCCACAAGACCATGAGCTACAATGTTGGCGAGACCAATGATTATAGACACCTTCATCATTGTCTCCAAGATGCATACTCCACCTGGGTGTTCACCGAGTATGGCCTCATACGACTATTCTTATCGAGATAGCTAATCCTCAAAGAATATTTATCCTTCCACAACTACTCTTATCTTGGATGCCCTAATACATCCCCTAAAGAGTATCGTATGCCAGATGATTACCCAATCCTCCATTTTGTCTTCCGAGGTGAAGATCAGAATGACATGTCTATCTCTCCCTCTTAACTAGGGAGGACATCCCTGTTCCTATAAAGGAATGTTCTCAAGCTCCCTCTTGTCCAAGGACTTGTCCAAGCTCCCAAGGACGTGCTTCCAAGCTCCCTCTTAACCAAGGACTTGTCAAGGCTTCCAAGGACTTGCTTCCAGGTTTCTACCAAGTAAGAAACTTATTACCAGGCTCCTGTTTAATTAGGGACCCGCAGCAGCAATGATGAAAACACCCAGTTGCTCATGAAGAACTCCTTTCTTTGATGTCATGAATTTTTTCATTGATGAGGAGCCTTCATCATTGGGATATCTTCATTAGGGCACAAATCATTCATCACTTTCATTCAAGAGTCATGTCTTGTATCAGAAAGTGATCCATCAATTTTCTTATCTAGTCTAGCTTCATGCCATGTTGCTTTCCTTTGAACCATACTTCTTGCAAGGATATTTCATCCTCCCATATGGTTGTCATCCTATGGAAGACATATACTTCCCTTTGGCAGTCGTGCATAAGCTCATCAGATATTAATTAATTATAAACATGAACTTTTAAATCAAAAGTTACCTTAGTGATGATCATTCACCATCACATCTTGTATGCATCGACATCCTTTGTTTACAGATTGACACATCTCCTAAAGATATGTATTGTTAAGGGTCTCCATCTTTTCCAGACTTCTATCAGAGTTTACATATCTTTCTAGGGGATCTCCTAGTCAAATATTCTTGGCTTTCTTGGACATGGACTGCTTCTTTCCATGGTTGTACTTCTCACGATCTCTTCCTCCACACAATTTTTATTTCATTCCCACGAACTTCCATTGTTCAGTTCCTTGATAATGTACAATCACTTCATATTCCATATAAGGACATATTATGTTGATTTGATCTAGTGTAGATCATGCCTTTTGGAAATTTGTGCATCAGAAGAGTTTCTGCTTTCTATTTTGATCATACTTCTAAAGATAGAAGTACCTGCAACCACATGACATGACTTCATAGCATCCAGTGTCAGCATATATATACATGTACCTCATTCTTTTCATTTTGAGTCATCCTGCAGCAAGTTTCCTTAGAATGAAGAGTTTCATTCCCTTGACCTGCTTCATCAATATGTCATCATATCCTAATCCCAAAATTCTGCAAGTTAGAATTCTCGATGAAACCTTTTGCTTTGTTTCTAATCAATGAATCTAAAGAGGATTCCATTAGAAAATGTCAGCACCTGTTTCCATATGATTAATGAATGATGAACCTTGATTTAGATGACTGCCTTCAATAAATATTATTTTCAGTGAGGTTCCCAGGAGCCACTTATTTCATAGCATAGTTGTCACATAAATGTGTTACAGACATCCTCCTATAATGAGTGCTCCTCCTTCAATGCTTCCATGATGGCAATTCTAAAGTGATTATCTAAAATATACAATGCTTCCTAACATATTATTTTACAACCGACAGATACCTCTTAAAGAGGAAGATGATCTCAATCATAATAAAGATCTTTCACTTCTTCTTTCTTAGGTTTCTTTGAATCTAGTTCTTCCATTTCTCCGGCAACATGAACTTCTTATAGTGCCCAAGTTCATTACATTTATAGCATCGTATCTTATCCATGTTTCTTCTTTTCTTTTGAGGACCAAACTTACCAAATATTCCCTATAGGCTTGATTCTCTTCATTTGATCCTATATCAACTTTAGCTTTTCACCTCGTCTCTTCTATCTTACAAAGAGACCACAGATCCTGGAATGGTGTTGCTTCTTTCTTCCCATTAATACTTGAAGTGAAGTTTCCCCATCCCTCTGGTAGACCATCCAACACCACTGTAGTCATTTCGCTATCAGACATTACTTCTCCCAATTCTTGCAGTCGATCTCGTATTTCGGAAATCTTCATAAAATATGAAGCTATTCCTTCCTCTCTTGACACCGTCAACTTGTGTAGTTCTTGTCTCAAAGATATTATTTCCCCTGCAATACTCATCGAGAACAACTCCACCAATTTGTCATATATTTCTTTTGAGGATTCTAGATTTGATACATAGGGAATGAGAGAGTCCTTTATTGATTCTATAAGAATCCTTCGAGCTCTTATGTCTCCCTTCATGTATTTGGTATAAGCTTGAGTATCTTCTTTTGATGGTTCAACTGAGGATCCTTTGACATATTCCATTAATTCATTTTCAATTACGTTTAGATCTGTCCTTATCTTCCATGCACGAAAGTTTTCAGTCCCAGACAAGTTGTTTCTTTCCTTGCAAAAAAAAGTCATTTTGACAGATTCAGATGAGGACATTAAGTTACTTACTTGAGTATATGTTTTCTTCTTCTATCAGCTTCTTTGATGATGATGATGATGTAGAAGACAGTAGGAACTCCCTCTTAGATTGGCTTCTTCGAGAGATGTGAAGAGGGTTATATCACCTTGAATCCTTCAAGAATGGCTTGATGATGCCTTCAACAGAATAATAATTTGATGGAGTCTTCAATAGCGTTGAACAATGTCTTCAACAAAAATGGTGGCTTGATGATATCTCCAACAATGTTGATTAGGCTTCAACACCAAGTATCCTTAAAATCTTTGATGGTAAATATTACCTTCTTGATGTGTAGGTCCTTTTGAATAACGTTGTTGATCTTCTTAAGATGGCTTTCCAATTTCTACAAACTGCCTCTTTAGAATTTGAAGATTGACTCTTTAATGTAGATCACTAACTTTTGCTTTGTTGCCTTCTAGAAAACTGATGCTTGATCTCTTGGTACTTTAGTGTCTACTTGTCAAATAACCCTTTCTAGTCTTCAGCACCTTAGCTCTGAAACCATGTTGAGAAATGAGGTTGTTTAATTCAATTTCTCTTTCATGATAATTACTTGTGATTTCGTTATGCTTCTTTAACATAGATGTAGATTTCGTTATGAGAAACCCTAGATTTAGATTTGTAGTCAAAGATGGTCAACGCATGCCCAGAGTTTCAGTCAATGGTCTCCCTGAATTCGGTCTTCAAGAACAATTTAGAATTCAGTCAAACTAGTTGTTGGATCATTTGGGCTTGACCCAGGTTCGGTGTTAACTGCGCACCAACAAAACCCTCTATTACCAGCCCCTTCAGCAACGACCTGCTGCGCAAATCGTAGTCTCACCCTGGCAATTTTGGGGGATGTCAGAACCAGGTTTCTTCATCCAGAGGGACAATGGAGTGTGGATCTACTACTAAACTTCTTTCTTAAGCTTATTCGGAACTGCACGGATGCATCTATCTACTTTAACAGTTTATACTTCATTCATCAATCAATACTTGTGCGCACTCCGCCTCTATGATTAAACACAACATAAAGCATATAAACAACTTCATAATGCACATATTAAGAAAATACAACACATAAACACAAAGATGCCTTCAAAACTATTCTTCTTTATTATGATAATTCGCTTAGTACATTCACTTCTTCGACCTGCGCACACAACTGTAGGTGGTCTGCGCACAAAGTTGCAGACTCTTCAAGGCCTCTGCACACACAGTTGCGGAGCCTTCCTAAGACCCAAAATAGACTAACATAGATAGATCAAGTGCTAGTGCCCATTAACTATTACATGGATCACTACATTGGTAAAGCCTTTACATCACTTTATATAGCTTTCCATACATACAAAACCATGGTCCACATACCATGGCGGACAAAATAATAGACTAAAACCCTTTACCCGTTACAAAATGAGGGACTTTGACCCACCCCGAAGCACCTAAACACCGCGCAGTAGAACTAACTCCGCAATTCCGCGAACTCTGCTCCTCAAGTTGTGGAGTCTTTTTGATAAAAAATGGACCAAGTTGGGCCATGCCCAACAAGCCCCCAACACTCACATGTGACTCGTCCCGAGTCACTCAATGGGTGCACCCTGAACCTTATCTGCAATGCTGGTGTAGGCGACATTGTACTGCTAAATCATTTCTATAAATTGCTTCTCTTCTTAGTGCGCCTCCTCCAAGAGCTTTTTTGTCGTCAGTTCGGCTATCTTCTGGAGCACATCCTTCTGCCTCTACTGCCACTCCTTGAGCTTTCCATCCACTGTCTGCGAAAGTTGGACGACCTCTTCCTAGCATGGTTGAGTCCTTACAGTTATCAGTTGCTCCTTTCTCTAAAGATCTTCAATCTGATTCTGAAGATTCTTGCCTTCTGTTATCCTTGCGAGCTTCTGTGAGACTGCTAGGGTCCTCGCAACTGCTTCTGCTTTGCCTGCATTTCTTCCTTGATCCTCAAAATGTTTGGATCCTGCTACAGCGAGGTCCAAATCTCTAGTGTATCATCCAACAATTTCCCACACTTCACTGTTGAGTCGTCAATGCCTTTCAATGTTGTTTTGAGGTCTGCTTCCCTCTGTCCTTTGACTTCTGGTGGCGTGGTTACCTGCAGCCTCATTTGCAGCTCAACAATCTGGACCTAATATTCAAACTTCAGTTTTTCTGTGTTTTCCTTTGATTCCTTGATTGCGAGAGTGAGCTTCACAACCTTTGCAGCTAATGGTTCCTCTGTACGGACCTGCACGTTCGAGATTTCACTTCAAGTCTTCGAGATAGCTTCTTCCAACTACTGCTTCTGCTGTCACACCTCATCTCGTTCTTGTAGCACCTGATCAAGCTGCGCCATCACCATAGTTCTTTCCTGCTGTACTTGTATGTTGGACTGCAACATACGTTGTTCTCGCCCTTTCAACTCATCAACAATCCCTTGGTGAAATTCATGCTATGTTGGAGTGGGGAGCACGGCGAGGTTCATACTGATGTTGTCCCATCCTTCGGCGCGCTCTCTATCTTCTACAGTTTCGAATAGCAATGCTTGTCCGGGTACCTTCAAATTTCGCAAACCAAATTGTGTTTTTAGTCAACACTCTGGTTGCGTCGGTTGACTTGTCTGTGCGACTTGGCTTGCTGGCTACTCCTGTGGTCTCGCTGTTTGGGCCAACAACTTGAGTTCCTGCATTCCTTCTTGCACTTCTATCAATACAACCTTGTATTGATCCTCGATTCTACTCCAGGTTTCTTCGGTGATATTTTGTACCTTGTCCCCAATTTCATCAAAGTCCCCTTTAGTGAGGACCAATGGCTCTGCCCACTTGGATCGATCGGCCTCATGATTCTTCTGCGCACTTGGTGTAGACCCTATAGGTACCCTCTTATTTATGATAAATGGGGAAGTGACTGGCTCTGTATCGCTAAGAGGATCCTGGCCACCCTGATCTAGCTTTGTGCCTTCAATTCCTTCCCCGTCCTACTCTGTTTCTGGCTCCGCGTCTTTTCCTGTCTCTGTGTCCTTACCGTCAGTTCCTGCGTGTTGCTCGGTGTCTTTCGTTGTTTCGATGCCTCCAACGGGTGGAGTCATCCATTATGTTGACCATGTCTTGAGGACGCCCAAGAGGTCAATTTTTGTGATCAAATATGGAAAAGGATGCCATGTCTCTTCCGTATCCTTCCTTGCCTTGATGTAGATTCTGTGGAAATCGGCCTTAAACTCTTCGATATTCCAATATTATTCAAACAAGGTAGGTGACAGCCTAGGACATTGATTCACCACCGTATGCAGATCCATCTCCATCAAAACTCAAAAAGTCTTATTCTCCATAGCACGCATCAGTGCCTTGGAAAACCAGAGCGAGGCTTACCTCGCAGCTTCACAAACATCTGGTTCCACAGTAAGGAAGTGTGACTATGTTGGCTCCTTCCATGCCATCAACGCAATGATCAACAACAACCATGTGTAATGGAAAGTTTTCCCTTCCTCCTGTGCTTCGCAGCAGTCGTCCAAAAATTATTTGCATAAGTAGTCGGCCCAGTTAAACAGGACCCCCCCACTACATTGTGCAGCCAAAAAAACCACGGTTGCTAGGACTTCATTCGCCCTGTACTTGCACATAATTTTTCCTGCAAGAATGTGCGCGGCGAAGTGCACTCCTTGGTCATTTATAGAACTGATGTCATATCCACTTGACTTCCTGACCAAGTTATACTTCTTCTTCACCTCATCAGCAACTGCCTTATCCTGACTCTTGCCAACAAACTCCTCGACGGGGTTCTTACCTTGGTATGACAACGCAGTTGTTCTTCTGATCAACATATCATCTATTGGGATCCCCTCTCCTAGTGAGAGTTACCCATCATGTATTAACGCCAATAGTTGTCAAACACATATCGTGTTGATTGTACTTCGACGGAAGTGTGGGACGTTCAACATATTCAACAATCCTGCTTGCTGCAAACCTTTTGCCCATGGGTGTGGCTCTAGCCTGGTGACTTTAGTCTCTGGGTAATAAACTTGGGATAGGTATTGGCTAGGCTCGAATTGTGGGTACTTATTTCTATCCTTAAAGTCCCAATCCTCCATCTTCAGTTGTGGCACTTTTTTCGATGGTTCTCCTTCAAAAGGTACATCTTCGGGCAGCATCGGAGTTAATACACCGTACTTCACATTATCAGGGTCTTTCACTGGTTTAGCACCAGGCTTCCTTGGCGGTACATATGGTGGTAGCATAGAGATAGCTTGTACATCCCCGTCCTCCATCTCTTCTGGTATCTCTGTTTCTGGGATGTCAGTTTCTTCCTCATTATCTTGAATTTTCATTAGTTTCTTTTGTTTCTTGTCTTGTCGTTGCTTGGTGCACTGCTCCTTGGCGATTTTCTTCCTCGGGGATTTTCTAACTCTAGGGGACCTAGCTGGTCTCTTGACCTACTTTTTCTTCGGTTGCACTCTTCTACAGTTGTTTGCTTGCACGGCGACCGCGAACCTGTTACGGTTGGCGTTGTAGCTGTCATGATTCATGCTAATCCCTTCTTGATAAATTACCTTGCAATTTCTTCAAAATCCATCTCAGACATACAACCAATTCTCTATTCTCACTTAGGCGCAAATTCACAATTTGAATTCCCAGGAAGCAAAGTGTCAAAATGTGGAGCGGGTCCTTGCTTTTATAATGAATTTGAATTTTGAATCCCATGAATGTCTTAGATTTGGTTCATTTAATCAAAATACGGCGGCAAATTCGAACAATTGTGCTTAATAAATGTGTTCCCCCCACTCCTTTTAACGGAGACTTTCCTTTCACATCAACTTTTTTATTCCAACGAAAATATTTCTGGCAGACTTTGACGAACCTGCCCTTGTGTCGTGGCAATCCATCCCTCATCGCAGTTACTTTGGACTTAGACATACTCCTGAATATCACGCAGTGATCTTCCTTCGACGCAGTTCTTTCTGACTTCACCATACTCCTGACTATTGCACAATGATCTCCCTTCAGCGAAGCCCCTTCCTACAAAGTAGTTTATAGTCCAATGCCCACTTTCAACCGCAAGTGGCACTAAGACTTTCCCATATCATTTGTCAGTGTGAAGTTCCAGGGACAGATTCGTCCCTGTATGTCTTCAATCTGCTTCCATTTACCTGTCCTGGCATCAACTGACCATCCAACTTCGCGAGTTGAACCGTGCCTTCATCAAAGACGTGCCTGATGATGTATGGTCCCAACCAATGTGTTTTGAAATTTCCAGCGAACTTCACGAACTTGCTATCATACAACAGTACAAGGTCTCCTTCCTTGAATGTCTTCTTCTTGATGTGTCTGTCATGCCAAGCTTTCTCCCTTGCTTTTTGCACTTCCGATGATAACCTATGATAAACCTGTCTTATTCAAGAGCAACCAATTGCTCCATCCTTTCTTCCATTGTATCGTTGTCTGTTAGATTTGTGAAGGCTGCAATTCTTAAACTTGGCACTATATATTCCATAGGCATGACTGCTTCTTGTCCATAGACCAATCTAAAAGGTGTTTGTCCTACCAGTTTCTTGCACGTGGTACTGTAGGCCCATAACACCGCTGGAATCCTTAAATCCCAGTCATTTCATTGACATTGCACACTTTTGTGAGTGCAATCTCTAGAATCTTATTGAAAGCTTTGATTGTCCCATTCGCCTAAGGATGATAGGGTGTACTCTTCTGATGGTACACTTGAAATTCTTTAGTCAACGCCTCAATAGTTTGATGCACGAAATGTGAACCCCTGTCACTCATCAAGATCTTTGGACACCCAAATCTAGATAGAATATACTCAAATATGAACTTTGGGGCAGTATCTGCGCTGCAATCCTTCATTGGTTGTGCTCCGTCCCATCTCGTCAAATAGTCAGTTGCAGTGATTATATACCTTGCACTGGTCTTCTTTCCTAGTGGATTGATAGGTCCAACAAAGTCAATCGCACACTTATCAAATTCCTGCAATGTTACTTGCGGATTCAATGGCATTTCATCCCTCCTAAATGGCCATCCTGTTCTTTGACATGGATCACAAGCTCTACAAAACTCCTTTGCATCCTTATGCATTGTGGGCCACCATAAACCAGCGCTCAAAATCTTCTGCACAGTGGCCTTTCTTGCATAATGTCCTCCAACAAATCCTCCATGCGCTTCTGCCAAAATACTCTGTCTTTCATGCTCAGAGACATATCAGCATAGTATTTCATATGGTCCCATATTGTATAAATGTCCTACAAACAATGAAAAATCAGTTGCCTTGACTACCAACTCCTTTTGTTGCTTAGTGTACTCCGCGGGTGCCATCCCTATGGCCAAAAACTGGATAATATCCGCGAAGTGATCATCTACGACCCTAATTGCGAATAACTACGCATCCGAAAGGTTACCCTCGATACTTGTGGGTTCTTCTCCTATTTCTATTCTTGAAAGATGATCGGGCCCGGAGTTCAATCTTCTTGGTTTAACTACAACTTCGAAATCATACTCCTGGAACAGTAACAACCATCGACAAATTTTTCCTCCTAAGACAGGCGTATTCACCAAATACTTTAGCACGGAGTGATCAGTGAACATCTTGGGGTGGTCAACAAATAATGCCTGAACTTCTGGTAATGCATAAACCATAGCCAAGCCTTCTCTTTCTATCGTGGAATAGTTCTTCTCCGCCATGGACAGTTTTCTGCTTGCAAAATCTATGGGGTGGTCAATTTCTCCTTCTCCTGGCTGTGCCAATATTGTACCCAAAGTTATGCAAGAGGCATTGACATGCACATGAAATTCCTTATTCCAGTCCGGGAAAACTAGAATCGGCACAGTTACTATCTTCTCCTTCAGTATGTCGAGGTTCTTTTGGCATTCTTCGTCCCAGTGAAAAGAAGCATCTTTCTTTAATAGCTTCACCATTGGCGCAATTATCTGCGCATATGCCTTTATAAACTTTCTGTAGTAACCAGTGTGTCCAAGTGTCGTGCGCAATTGCTTCACTGTCTTAGGTGGTTCCAGGTTCACAATAGCAGCAATCTTCGTAGGGTCTACCATCAATCCCTGCTTACAAACAACATGCCCCAATAGTATACCAAAAGGTACACAAGGATGCACTTTTTCAAGTTCAATGAGATTTGATATCACCTGCATGTATCCAACGTCAAACTCAAGCTTGAAACATGCTTCTTCAACAATCCAAAGACTGTCCAATCATCAAAGTAAACCTCCAAAAATTTGTCTATATACTCCTTGAAAGCTATGACTACAATTCTAGAAGATATGGCAGGAGAATTCTTCAAACCAAAAGGCATCACGGTGTACTGGTAACAACCCCACTCTGTAGCAAAGGTGGTCTTATGTCTATCTTCTGGCGCAATTTTGATCTGATGGTAACCCGAAAAGCCATCTGTGAAGCCTCTTGTCCTACTACATTGTCCAACACTTCGTCCGTGAATGGTGTGGGAAAGGGGTCATGCAATCATGCATCATTCAACTTCCTTAGGTCCACACATACTCGGATCTCGCCCTTTGTCTTCTTTTCTTGAACTACCATAGGACTTACCCATCAAACTCTTCGACCAGTTCAATGATCCCAGCTTTGATCATTTTCTCTAACTTCGCCTTCACTTTTTCCTTGTATTTTGGATTCAGTCGATAGGGCCTTTGTTTTACGGGCTTCGTATCGGGTTTCAGAGTAATCCTCATAACTCCTAGATCTCCTACGATACCCTTCAATTCAAAAAACTTTGTGGGGAAGAGTTCTTGATACTCGTGCAATAGCTCTGCAACTTTTCTAATTGTGTCTTCGTCCCAATAATCTCCAATTAGTGCAAATTTTGGCTCTTCTTCGAACCCAATATTCACCTTCTTCGTCTTCGTGGGTTGCGTTATGTCAAGTATTTCAGGGGTAGGTCCAGCAGCTTCGCGATGTCCTTCTTATTCGGGGTTATCAATATTACGCGGATCCTCATCATCCTCTTTTGTTGTCACATTATAACATTCCAGTGTGTGCTGCAACTCAATGTTTTGAAAATCGCGATCGAGATTAAATCGGCAAGGGGAAAAAATCGGAAAAATTTGAAAAAATCGGGAAAAAATCGGAAAAAAATCGTAAAAATCGGGAAAAAATTGGTAGAAATCAGGAAAAATCGGCACATACAAAAATATTCATTTTTTTCCAATTTTTTTAATATCTAAAGCATCCACAGCATAAAATAAATGCATTGACACATAAATATGAAAAAAAATCTAATATATAAGATGTGTAATATCATGTCTAGTGCTACATCACACATAAAAGTTAAAACTAAATCATGTCCTGAATAGTAAGTCCTGAGTCTCAAGAGTCAACTCAGCCTCAAAATATCAACAAAAAATATAATAATGTATCTCATATCATGAGTCATAATGTCATATACAAGGGAATGTCAATGCACCATATAACCTATGGTCCTATACTACTGATTTCCTCTACCCCTCTTGCAAGAAAATACAGCAGCTTTCCCTCTAGATGAAGAAGCTGGTGGGGCTGGCAATGGACTCTGTTGTGCTCTAAAAGTAGAACTTGAAGCACCAGAATGGGAACCTGAAGCACTAAGAGCTAAAGGAGGCAGACCACGTCCTCTACCGGTAGCAGGGGTAGGTGGTGTCACCTCCTCCTCCTACTCCTCCTGCTGCTACTCCTCCTCCTCCTCGTCCTCCTCCCCCTCCACTACCTCCTGCTCTATCCAATCAGGGGCTGACTCCATGACAGGCCTCTCAGCCTCAACCCTCCATTCAGCAGTGATGTCAATCGCATCTAAAGAGATGGCCTCAATATCAGGTGTCCTCTCAAGTTGTCTCACCCACAATCTAAGATTGTAGTAGCCGTAAACCATGTCATTGAGGCACGAGGACTCCTCAACCTGTAAAATATATTATAAACAATAAATTAATAATTATAAAAAAAAAATATTTAAAGAATTCAAAAAATCAGTGGGAATATTTTAAGTTTTTAACCTGTTGCGCCTTTTAGTGTGTATTTTTTCAAATACACTCCAGTTGCGCTCACATCCTGAAGAGCTACATGTTTGGCTCAGTATTCCAATGGCAAGATTTTGGAGTTTTGGTAATCTACCACTATAACTCCTCCACCATGCATTTACAAGTTACAAGTTACAACAAATAAGATAAACTCATAAAGTTACAAACATAAGAAAATTTTTAAAATAATGAAAATCTTACCTGGCATTTTAGTAGTCCTATCCTGGACAGCAATGTCAAAGCTCAAGGTGGCACCTGCCATTCTGTACACTTCTGTTTCTTTGGATATCTCTGCACGTTCTGATGAAGATGACACCATCTTCTGAACACAAGTGAAAAAGCCATCCATGACCTCAACATCAAATAGGAAACCACATGAGTAAGCAAATTCGAAGTTCAGGAAGACCCCTACAGCATGAATGGGACGATGGAGTGTGTTGTTCCATCGGTCATCAATCACTTCCCATAAAAGAAGTGGTTTATGAAACCCCTCATCACCCTTATCATCATAGTAGCTGCGAACGGCTTCTTTGGCCCTGTCCATGGGCTCATACAAGTAGCCCATTGCGGGCTTCTCTCCATCAACCAATCTAAGAACCTTTACCAAAGGTTCAGTAACGCTGCACACCTCTTGCACTCCCGCCTAGAAGCTTTCCTGATATGAAACCAACCTGCAGATGGCCTCTCCCTCTGGTTTGCGGCTGATAGTCAAAGCACGCCACTCCTCTGAACGAGACATTCTCTTCAAATCCCACATAGAATTCAAGACGGATTGAAGAGATATGAAACTAGTGGTAAATTGTGTAATAGCTGGGCGCACCAACTCCTTCTTGTTGGTGAATGTCCTCATCAAATGAAGCACAAATGCATGATTATATATAAATTTTGTAATTCTCTTTGATGACTCTACAATATCTTTGACAAAATCAATCTTTCCTATGTCCTCCAACATCAAATCAAGGCAATGTGCAGCACAAGGTGTCCAAAATATTGTCGAATGCCTCTCCATAAGCATCTTGCCTGCAGCAACATAGTTTGCAGCATTGTCTGTTATGATTTGGACAACATTTTTGAGACCCACCTCCAGGATGAATGCATCCAATAAATCACATAATAATCGTGCATCTTTGACATGTGCAGATGCATCAATAGATTTCATAAACATTGTCCCCTTGGAACAACTGACCAAGAAGTTAAGAAGGGTCCTACCCCTTTGGTCAGTCCAACCATCTGACATCACAGTGCATCTTGTGACTTCCCATGATGCCCTTAACTCCTCCAATCTCTTGGTGCAGTCAGCTTTCTCATTTTAAAGAATGCACCCTCTAAAGTCACCATATAAAGGGACTTTGTATCCTGGGCCAACAACAGCGATAGCATCAATCGTAGCCTGATAAAATGGATTGTGCCTGGCAACAGTGAAAGGAATATCACTCCAAAGAAACAGTTTTCCCAATAACCTGTCAGCTTCTTCCTTCTCCTTTTTTTTAATAAGTGAGGAGATGGATGGTTATGCACCGGGAGTGGTTCTAGGAACAAAATATGAGGAGGCACCTACGGGGTTGGCTGTAGAGGATGCTGATGTTGAAGAACCACTACCACTCTCACAATCAACTCTAAACCCTGATATATGACTCTTCAGAGCTGTCTTGCTAAGTTTAGTTGTTTCTATTTCCAATGATTTGTTGGCTCTTATGATTATTTCTGGAATGGTATTTATGCAAGGGCCTACTTCATGTCCAGGAATTTGTGCCAGGTGGTATTTCAACCTGTATATCCCCCCTGTCATGTGATGACCACATAACTTGCAGCTCAAGTTTGATCGGTCAAACCCCTGATCAGGTTCACCAAATTCCCATAAAGGATCCAATTTCCTTGGCATGTTTGTAATTTGTTGAACTCTTGAGTTTTACTGTAAGATGAACTTTGAAATTTGAACCTAGGGCACAAGAAAAAATGCAAGTTAAAAAATAAAATAAAAAATGCAACATTTTGATTTTTTCACAAAAAAAGAACCCTCAACTCAATGCAAAAATAATGGGAAAAAATACATGTTGAAACTCAAGCAAAAATAATGGAAATAAACTAGAAGCACAATAAGAAATATAAAAAATAAATTTAACAACCAATTTTTGCATTTTTGACCACAATAAACCCTCTCCTCTCAATAAAAATAAAAAAATAAAAAAAATTTACAAAAAAAAAAAAAAAAAAAAACAACCAAATGCAATAAAAAATGACGAAAAATACATGGTGATAGAAACCCATGGAAGAACAAGAAAAAATAAAAAAAAAAGGGTCAAATTTGATGCCCATACCTGGAAAAAACATTTTGCCGGAGAAACTTGGTTCAAATTCAATATTTGTTGGCTTGGCTTGCTAAAATCCTTCACTTTTGTCCACTCTTGCCCTTGTAGATCACTTATCTTCCTCCTTAGCTCTCCTTCACTCCTTAGCTCTCCTTAGCAAACCTTTCACTGCAAAAATGAGAAACAAAAACATGAAAATCGCACTTTAAAAGTCGTTGTTTCTAACCCTCACGATTTTTACTATACAGATCGCGATTTTTTGGCGATGACGATTTCTTCAAAAAATTGTTGAAAAAATCGATTTTATCGCAATTTTCAAAACCATGTTGTAATTGCACGGTCCAATCTGACTGCGTCCAAGTGAGCACAGTTTTGTCCTTAAAAACCCCTACTTTGACTTCCTGAAGGGCTTCATCAATGCACGGACAATCATCTTCAAAACTAAATGTCAGCAGGAACCCTTCAACCAAGTCAATCCAATTCATCGTTCCATGTCACAGTTTTGTTTCAAGATACCAATTCATAGGTATCAGGTCTAATGTGTGAAAGAACACATGTACCCATTCTGGTTCTCGATATTCTCCCCGAGCTGAAGTCCAATGAAACGTATGCTCTCGGGTGTCAACCTTGCCATCATATTTTACTTCGATTTTGGTTTTTATAGGGCCAAATATGATCTTCATCAACCTGCGATATTATTTCCAACTCCCTATATTCGCTTTATGAGTACCCCACCATCTAGCGGGTGTAGACCTCAAGGCTACATCCAAAGCTTGGAACCTTTGTTCTTTGGGTACTTCCTTTTCAAATTTATCCAGAAAAAGACTTACATCTCCTATCCCATCATAATAAGGCAGATCACATACCTCTGAAGTTATGCAGTGAAGTGATCTTGTGAGTCTATTACATCGTCTAGTGGATAATTCATGTAGCTTGTTCAGCCAATTTTCCAGTTATTCCTCAGAATCCGAAGTACAGGAACTATCATGTTCCCAGCTTAGTCTTCCATCTGCAGTTGAATTAATCCAATCTTCCTCCTTAGTTGTTATCTTGTAAATATTGTCAATATATGCGTCGCAGTACTCATCGCGGACAGGCTCTGTATACCGCAGTCCTTCTGATGGGTCTAAAGGAACAATGACCCTCAGATCGCCTTTTTCGAACACCATTTGTCTCCTCGTCAAATTGATTATCGCGTCAGTATCGAAAGCCCAATCCAATCCAAGCAACGCCGGATATGGAATGCTATCATCTACAATTTCAATTACTTTGAAAACTGCAACATCGCGCACTCCTTCAATATCTACTACAACGCCGGATAGCCTTCCCATAGGGATGATTTTCTATTGGTTGGCCATCCTCAAATGGATCGGCAACCGTTGCAATTTTGGTTTTTCCATTCTCTCCCAAGTTTGCTTAGGCAACACATTAGCATCGGATCCCAAATCTAGGATTACCCGATCCATATCATATTCCCTGATCTACGTAGTTAGTCTCATGATTCATCTCCCTTCTGGTTCTCTTCTTATGTCAATGCAACTTGTTTACTGCACATTGCTCGCTGCGTGGTTCTTCTATACCAGCCAAGAGTGTAAATTTTCAAACATGTTCTATGCTTGATGCAACTTTACCTTAAACCTGATACCAATTAGCAATCACATAAACATGAAAGTAAAACGCTGATAGAACATACCAATAGATCGACGAAAGACAAGCCAAAAATACACTTAACTTGATCAACGAAATATATGTGTTGTGGTGCGTTACGGCGGTCAACATGATGCTTCAACTAGCAAAGTCTCCTCACGGTCAGCTAACCAGAAATGTCACACAACCCTCAAGATAGCTCCACAAAAGCCAAACCAAAGTCAACGAAAGTCAACGATGTCCAGTCAACGCAAAACAGCAGCAATAGAAAGTCAACATTGTCCAATCAACGCAAAACAGCATCAATAGAAAGTCAACGCAAAAGGTCAAAAGTCAACGTCTAGCCTCGGTTTTTGTGCCAAAGAATGCAGACTGCAGAAATTGGAATTTTAGGAGAGTTTGAGGTCAAACGGACCAAGCATTGACCAAAGTCAAGGCTAGTCAAAGCTGCGCTAAAACCCTAGACAGATCTGAACCGAAACCCTAGCTGCAGTTTTCCCACGTGTGAGAAAAGAAGCCTCCAAATGATGATTGAACCAATCAAACACAAGAGAGAAGTGTGTGATGAGTGGATGATGAAATGAACTCCAAGTCTGTCCAATATATATCCATCAGTGAGCGTGTGTGACACATCTGTTGGGGCTCCAAGCCTACATTACAATTTTGGCCGACCTTGCACACAAGTGGAACAAATTCAAAATAAATGTTCTTCTCATCCGATCAAGATGATCTTTAGATCGATCTTGCACCTCTCCGAAAGAGGAACCCAATAAAAATATTGGCATCATCATCTGAGCAGTACAACATGGAGTTTCGACCTAGTTGCCCAAAATTAACACTCCTTCTCAACTAGGGAGAACTCCATCCACCTGTGCCATCCAAACATCGTGCGTCATCCCGTCGTAGCTTGCTTTGTTGGCTTCTTTATTCAAATGGTGAGTCACAAAGACATCACTCCCGGCTGACCCGAAGTCAGCTCAGAGGTTTGAAACCTCTATAGGACTCAAAGGAGTCTCATACTAACCCAAAGTTATTTTAACTGACCCGACGTCAGTTGGAGGTCCAAAACCTCACTTGGACTCAAAAGAGCCATAAACTAACCCAAAGTTAGTTTAACTGACCTGAAGTCAGTTGGAGGTCCGAAACCTCACTAGACTTGATCCCAGATCAAGTGGTTGGACACGTGCCATCCTAGACATAGAGAGTACAGAAATCTCTGATGCATCCATTGGTCTTGCTATCGGTCTTTATCCACATTTCCCACCTCATTGGCCAAGATGAGAGGTACTTCCCATGAGTCCGCCATTCCATGGGTAGGATGCATACGGGGCACAAATCAAAGAGAGGTAAACCAACTCAATATCATTACGGTGGGGCGGAAGCACACCAACAAGGTTCAACAATTCTAGCCTTGTGGTTGCTTATAGCTCCAAGAAGCTATCCCCAAAGCCCCCTGGAGCTCCCAGAGCTTATCATCGAACAGAACCCTCAGCATAGGGTCGTTCCACGATTCCAAGATTCTCACAAAAGGTTAGGAACATGACCTTCCCCAAGGGCTTTGTGATAATATCCACGACCTGCTCATTAGTTCCTATATGATCAAGCCTTACGGTGCCTCATTGTACCATATCCCGAATAAAATGGTACCAAATATCAATATGCTTGGATCGATTGTGGAACACGAGATTCTCTGACAAACGAATCCCCCTCTGGTTATCACAAAGGATAACGATGGTATCTAGCACATGCCCGAACATCTCACTGAAGGGCTTTCGCAACCAAATAGCTTCACAACAGGCCACACACACTACAATGTGTTCGGCCTCAGCGGTGCTCAAAGCCACTGACTTCTGCTTCCTGCTCGAAGCAGAACCAAGTGTGAAGCAACATCCAAATGTGCCTTTGCGATCCACCACACTGCCATCCCAATCGGCATCAATATATCCATTGAGTCTCCAACTCTTGCAGTATATCTCAGCCCATGGTCTATCGTGCCCCGGAGATATATCAAGAGTTTCTTGGCACCAACCCAGTGAATGTTATGAGGATCAACCATGTGTTGACTCAAAGTGTTCACTGCAAAACATACGTCCGGACGGATGTTCACTAAGAACATTAGGGCCCCTACGAGTTGTCGATACTCGATAGGATTTGCTAGCACATTCCCAGTAGCGTTTCCACTCAACTTCTTAAAGTTGAGCTCCATCGGTGTCGACACGGACTTACAATCCACCATTCCAAATCTTTCCAGCAACTTCACAATGTATTTTCCTTCAGAGAGGAAAATCTCACCAAGTCTCTGCGAGACCTCCAAGCCTAGAAAGTAATGCATCAGTCCTAGGTCTTTCATCTCAAACTTGGAAGCGAGCTCCCTCTTACACTGATGAATGAGAGGGTCAACACATATCAGGAAGAGATCGTCCACATAGAGAACCAGAATGAGAGGATTTTCTCTATCAACCTTGAAGTAAAGGTTCGGATCAGCATTACTTCGAGTGAAACCCAGCTTCATCAAGTAGCTATCTATCCTCTCGTGCCAAACCCTGGGGGCTTGCTTCAACCCATAGAGGGCTTTCTTCAACCTGCATACATGAGAGTCTCTATCCTGGAGTTCGAACTCCAGAGGTTGCTCCATATACACCTCTTCCTTTATTGAACCGTGCAGAAAAGCGGTCTTCACATCCATCTGATGGAGACTCCATCCTTGCGTTGCAGTAAGGGCAATAATGGATCGAATGGTGGTATAGCGGGCCACAGGTGCAAATATATCATCATAGTCTATGCCTTCTTTTTGAGAGAAGCCTCGGGCAACGAATCTTACCTTGAAATTTTTAGCACTATCATCAGATCCATGCTTGATCTTATAGAGCCATTTCGAGGTGACAACAGCTTTGTCCTCCGGTCTCGGGACCACATCCCAGACATCATTCTTCATAATGGACTCGTACTCTTCGTACATAGCATCCTTCTAGACTTGATGCTTTACGACTTCTTCAAATGATCCAGGCTCAGATTGTATGATTGTACTCATGGTTACTAGATACCCTTGGTATCTTTCCGGCTTCTTGCTTTCATGTAACGTCCCCCTTGGGGTATTGTCTCTCGACATCTTCGAGAGTATCCTGGAGCCATGAGGGTCTTCTCTTCATTGAAGGAGGTGGATCAATGGGGTCTATTTCACCATCAAGCATCATCTCATCCTTCGGCTCTTCCTGCTTCCTTGTTCTTTCATCATTGTTTTCCTTGGAGCTAAGAGGATTTATCACTTTCCTGAGGGAAGCATCTTCATCGAAGGTGACATCGTGGCATATCGCCACCTCTCTTTTGGCACAACCCTGAAATATACCTTCATGATCATTTTTTAATTCGGGCATCCCTCTCACCACCTTCCTTGCTTCGGGAAGGGCTTCTAAATGAAGGTGTCCAAACCTCCGGTGCCATAATTCAGTTTGACGAATTATGCCACGTCATAGCCCCTTATGGACTTCCTCCAACCTGGTAGAGTGTATCAACTCTAAAACCAATAGTGAGAGCTTCCTCGAAACTCTTCTTCCAGATGTGTACCTTTCCATAGACGAATGCCACCTTGAAACCTTTGTCCTCCATGGCCGAAATAGACACAAGGTCCTTCTTCAAATCAGGTACGTACAATACATCTTGCAAAATGAGGACTTGACCTTGAGATAAATGGAGGGTCACAGTCCCTGTCCCTTTCATGGGATAGGTGGCATTATCTCCAACTACAATTTGCAGATTAGTATCCTTCCTAATCAAATCAGAGAGGGCTTCTTTAAAACCAGTGAGGTGCCTTGAAGCACAACTATCAATCAACCAGACATCGAAAGTGTCGGGTGGCGATGCAACGGAGAGGGCAGCTACAAGAATGAATTCATTTCTTTCATTGTCAACAACATTAGATTCTTCATACCTGGAATTTCTTGACCTTTTGAAAGGTTGCCCATTTTCATTACAACCAAAGCGAGCCTTCCTCTTCCCTTTGAACCTGTTGTTCCTTTGATTACCATTCCCCCTTTTGTTGTTGTCATCATCCCGTGGAGAATCCCTTCTATTAGGGCATTCTCTAGCATAGTGGCCAAACTTGTTACATGTGTAATATCTTTCTTTCTTTCTTTCCTTTGGCCCCTACTCTTCCATGGTTCCTTAGACCACCATTGTTCTTCTTCTGAGCATAAGTGGTGAAGGCAGCATTACCTTCATTTTCATATTCCATCATTCTTGTCTCCTCTTGAGTGCATCTCGACAATACCTCTTCAAAATCAAGAATCACATTATTATTGAGAATGGTAGTAATGAATACATGACATTCAGAGGGGAGACCTCCAAGTGCAACGAGAACCATTTCTCGATCAGCTATTGTTTCCCCAATGGCGAGAAGGTTATTCCTGATTTCGGTCAACTTCAGAAAAAAGGATTGAACGGACTCATCCTTGCCTTTCTTGAGATTCTTCAATTGGTTCTTAAAGAAAAGAACATGATTTGCATTGTTAGCCCTGAACATATTGACCAACTTATCATACATTTCCTTAGATGTGCCTAGCTCAGAGAAGTAAGCAACCAGACTTTTATGGATGGAATCCCGGATGATCAGCTAACTTTGACTTCTCCTTTTCTATACTTCGTCTTTGTGGCAGCAGGTGCAGATGATGGAGGCTCTTGGATTTTACCCTGCACATAGTCCATGACCTCTTGATCTTCCAAGACCAAGTCCAAAGACATCTTCCAAGCATGATAGTCAGACTTGCCTGTCAACTTATCATCAACTTTGCAGCCATTATAATTTGAGGTACCCATGGGTCCTTGACAAATGCTACTTCTTCGGTGATTTCTCTTAACACAAACTTGGGCTTTGTTTTCACCGTAGCTCTGATACCATGTAAATTTTCGAAGATGTTCTATGCTTGATGCAACTTTACTTTAAACCCGATACTAACTAGAAATCACATAAACATGAAAGTAAAATGTTGATAGAACATACTAGTAGATCGATGCAAGACAAGCCAAAAATACACTTAACTTGATCAGCAAAATATATGTGTTGTGGTGCGTTACGGCGGTCAACAGGATGCTTCAGCCAGCAAAGTCTCCTCGCGGTTAGCCAACCAGAAGTGTTACACAACCCTCAAGACAGCTCCACAAAAGTCAACCCAAAGTCAATGAAAGTCAATGTTGTCTAGTCAACGCGAAACAGCAACAACAGAAAGTCAAATCAGTAGGTTAAAAGTCAACGTATAGCCTCGATTTTTGTGCCAAAACATGTGGACTGCAGAAATCAGAATTTTGGGAGAGTTTGAGGTCAAATGGACCAAGCGTTGACCAAAGTCAAGGCTGGTCAAAGCTGCACTGAAACCCTAGACAGATCTGAACCAAAAACCTTGCTGCAGTTTTCCCACGTGTGAGAAGAGAAGCCTCCAAATGATGATCGGACCAATCAGACACAAGAGAGAAGTGTGTGATGAGTGGATGATGAAATAAACTCCAAGTCTGTCAAATATATATCCATCTGTGAGGGTGTGACACATTTGTTGGGGCTCCAAGCCTACATTACAATTCTGGTCGACCTTGCACATAAGTGGAATAAATTCAAAATAAATGTTCTGCTCATCTGATCAAGATGATCTTTAGATCAATCTTGCACCTCTCTGAAAGAGGAATCCAATAAAAATATTGGCATCATCATCTAAGCAGTACAACATGGAGTTTGGACCTAGTTACCCAAAGTTAACAAGGAGTCTATCAACTCCTGCAGTCCTTGAACAGCTTTCTGATCTCTCATAAGCTTCATGCAGGTCTTTAAGAATGATCTTAATATGGTTGGATCAAATTCTTTCAGTTGAGTAGTCACTTCAATGTTTTCCTTCTTTGATATCAACTTCTGCAGCGGTTGCGCGTTAGATGTTGAAGCTCTCGGATCCATGAAACTTCTCTTCGCCTCCAAGAATGCTTCTTTTTCCGCCTGAATACTGAACCCAGGTGATCTTTTTGCAGTTTTCCTATTGGAACGAGGTCCCTTGGGGTTAATTTTGTTGTGTTTGGTATATATTTTTGTTGTGCGCGCTGCGCGGAAGAGTCAAAGGGGCTTTGGGGCAGGTCAAAGTCCCTAATCAATGTAAATGGGTTTTAAGGGAAAACTATGGGCCTCAAACCATGGTTTGAGACCATGGTATCTACATGCTAAGTTGATATAAATATGTAAAGGTTAAGTCATGAAGAGACATCTTTTGGTTATTGCTTTGTCATGGTTTTTGCGTAAGGATTTCATTCTAAGTCTGGGTTTTTGGGTAGAAAGGCTCCTGCTCGCTATGTGCGCGGAAGGGTAAATTTTAAGGGAACTCCGAATGTATTGGAACTGTTGGATCTATTAACATAAAAGACTATTTTGGCGGAATCAAATGTGTTATGTGCTTCTTGTGCTAT
Organism: Pinus albicaulis; assembly: GCA_034641835.2. Taxonomy (NCBI): domain Eukaryota; kingdom Viridiplantae; phylum Streptophyta; class Pinopsida; order Pinales; family Pinaceae; genus Pinus; species Pinus albicaulis. Next base: position 698,692,204 of record CM076574.1, read on the forward strand.
TTATCTGATTAACTGCAAATCTGTTCCGTTATTTGCTTTGAGATCGAGATTTGTTCTGTCATGTGTTATATTCACTTCTATTTATGATCAATTGCATCTGCACGAATGAATGAAGTGTATTATGAATGAAGTATATTGTTGATGAATAGATCTGTTTAAGTGTATCTGTTACTGTGCGCGAATATATATATATTGCACTCTGGAATAATCTGCGACAAATTTGATCCGTTAGCTTATTGATCTGTTTATGCACGCACTTGCATGTTATCTATGATAAGTTCTATTATAAGTCTGTTTAGGGCCACCACATCAAATTCTTCCTCGGGGTGCGGAAACCTGCTTCCAACGCCCACCCATACTGCTTCGAGTGAGACTTTGATCTGTGCAAGCAAGTCATTGTTGAAAGGGCCAGTTGTTGGAGGGTTTGTTGGTTGCGCAATAAAATCTGAACCTAGGTCAAGACCCCTCAAGCCAACAAATGATTATGTTGCAGGGACCGGGATCATTTTGAGCGAGAATTGATGTATTGGCATCCTACGCAGAACGAATTACAAGATTGGTTGGATACAAAAATCCTTGAATTCACGATCTAAGAGAATCGAAGTTCTAAATTATCTATTGAAGAGTGGATTTAAAAGTACATTTATACAGAAGTCCATGAGATATTCTTTGCTCCCTTTGCGACTGAGTTGCATGAGTGGTTGTCTCGATTGACTGAATTTAATACCTGCGCGAAGGACAACGTCGTCACTCAGTGGACTCCAGAATTGGTACAACAATTAGAAAAGACAAGCAATACGATTACCCGCGCGATAGATCGTTGAATCGATCGTGTTCGGGGAGGATTTGTAACTGAGTTTTCTACTGATCAATTTGTGTCTTATTCTGAAGCAGAAAGAAGATTTTTCAAGGGTCCCAGAGCTAATTTCTTGCGCACTTTGAAGGTGTGGATTAAGACGTTATTGTGTGAACAAGGTTCTTTGTGTGAGCATATTGCGTGAATGTCCCGAAGAGGCCTGACTACACGTAGTGGAAGAATTTACCGTGCAGACCTAAAAGAAGGGTTTATTTACAGTCCTCTCAAAGGTAGATCTGATAGTGACGACGATCCAGAGACTAGTAGCTCTAGTGAATCTGCGCACTCTGAAGAGGAAGAAGTCTCACAAGATCAGAATAATCATGAAGTGTTGACCATAGTCCAAATCCCATCCACTCCACTTCCACACTCATCTCACAAGTCATCCACTCCACCTCCACCTCCACCTCCCCCAAGCGCAGATATGGTCGCGTTTATGAAGTTTCCTACATTCAGAGGTATTGGAAATGAATATACAGAGCAATTTTGGTTTGTCACTGATGTTGTATGGAGAGCACAGCAGGTTAATAGTGATGATGTTAAGAAAGCGCAGTTAGCCACTGCTTTTCAGGACCACGCACTGAATTGGTATATCAGATATGTATCAGCGAACCCTAATGCAACTATGAATGATCTGAAGGACGCCCTAAAAAAACAATTCATAAAGCCTAAATCATGTGCGCAATGTGTCACGGAGTTAAAAGAGATTCACCAAGAGGTGAATGAACTTGTATGGGATGCAAATCAGAGATTGAAGCGCACTATCAGAGACGGTGGATTCACTATCGATTATACCCAACACAAGTAATGGTTTATTGTCATGTTGTTCCTGCATCTGCGCCAGCCCTTGAGTCAACAGAAGATTGCCACACAAGTTGAGGCTGTAAAATTGCAATGAAACTAGAAGCTGCGCCAGTGCCCGTTGTGATTGGAACTCAGCAGATTTAGAGTCAGTTGGAAGCGATGCATTTGGAAATTCAGAATCTATGCAAAGAAAAGGGCAAGGAGGTATGCGTAGAGGTATGGTGCATACGATGTAAAGCTTCTGGGCATCATAAGGATCAATGCCCAGTGTTCAATGATTATCTGAACGTTGGAGGATCGAGCCCGCTGAAGAGCATCGTTGGACCGAGTGGGACACCTCCAGTATGGTGCGCAATTTGTCAGTCTACGGGTCTGCATGCGACAGATTAATGTCCAAGGATTGGAAAATATATGCCTAAGCTAAAGCAACTTTTTTGTAGATTCTGCTCGTCATTGGGACATGATGAACAGCACTGTCAAAGTTTGGATTTGATGATTGACAAAGCTGAGTTGTACAGAATGCAGCCTGAACCTACCTCACCAGCATCCCCGTCTGGGCGTGGTAGATTCCAGACTAAAGGACGAGATAGAGGAGGAGGATCCGCTGGTCGAGGAAGGGGACAGGTCATTTGCTACAATTGTGGAGACGTTGGTCACTATGCGTGCGACTGTCCAAATCATATGCAACAATCATGCTGGTACTATAAGCAGTTTGATCATGTAATTAAAGATTGTCCTGTTTTGATTGCTAAGATGCGGGAGAAGAAAACATAGACTTTGACGCAGAATATTCATATGGTAAGGGCGAAGATGCACGAAGAGGATCCTAGCGTGAATGTTGTCACTAGGAGTGGCGCAGCCACTTGGGAGGATAAAGGAAAGAAGTCGGATGTTGATTTTCGGATTCAAAAGGCACCTGAGAAAAAGGATGGATTTGATTTACAGCGCGAAAAAGACACTTTTTTAGAAGCAAAGAAGGGGTTTGCAGAAGCAAGCACATCAAGATCAGGTAGACCTACGGATGTGGCAGGAGTAGATGAAGAAATGAAGTCATTCTTGCAAGCTTGCATCAAACTATTGCACAACAAAAAGGCAGTGGAGAATCTTCAAGCATTGATAGATAACTGTACAGAAAAAGAATAGCCTCGGATGGAACAGAAAGTTGTCAACAAGATCTATAAGAACAAAAAAATAACTAGACGAGAGATGCGCTTGACTGCTCAGATCGGTGCCTATGAGATGGATCAGGTCATTCTGGATCTAAGGTCTGATGCAAATCTCTTACCTAAGAAAACTTGGCAGCGCGTGGGAGCGACTAAGTTGGAGTGGTCTACTATTCAGCTACGTATGGAAAATCAACAGAAAATCATTCCATTAAGAAGACTCTCACAAGTGGTAGTAGATATTGAAGGAGTTAAGGTGCTTGCAGATTTTGAAGTCATACAAATCGTGGATGACACTGATCCTTATACTGCATTGTTGGGCTTAGATTGGGCTATTGATATGGATGGCATCATAAATCTGAAGAGGAGAAGTATGGTATTTGAAAACAATGGAGCCAGAGTTGTAGTGCCCCTAGATCCTGCAGAAGGTGCAAGATATACAAAACCGGTGCGTGTGGACAATGATGTCGAACATATCTATAAGTTGACTGCGCGAGATGATGATTGGATCAACCCGACAACTGATGGAAGGCCTAATTGGGAGAAAGATAGTTCCTGCTTCTCAGATTCAGATCAAAAGTTGGAGAACTAGCAGAATCGGTTACATGAAGTATCTGCGCTATGCTGCAATCAAGTGACCGGATCTCTTCATTGCATATCATCAGAGGAATGAGAATTATCGTATTATGACGGTTTAACTAATGTGAATATGTTTTTAGGAGAACTTGAAAGAACTCTTCCAGAAGGATAGAGATTCCATGCACTGGATATAGCATTGTGCGCTACTCCAGCATGATGGTGGGAGACTCACAAAGGAAATATGGGCAACTGGGAAGAATGTGCGCGAATGATGAGATTGCGCTTTGAGTGTCCAACTACTGGGATGGAAGAGGTTTATTCCGAAAGGGTGATCTGCGCAGACATGGGGCGCAGAGCCGAGACCGGAATGGGTGCACATGTTCATCCATAAGTTGGGGAAGGTGCATACTGATTGGTACCTAGAGACGGAGCTGCGTCGAGGAACTAATGAATGGTCTGTGCTAACTGAAAGTTTCATTTTGAGCTTCAGCTTGAGAGTGGGTTTGATTGCTTGGGAAAAGCGCTGCAAGGTATTCAGGAGGTTATCTTTGATACTTTCAAGCCAACAATAGAACGCGCTTCGCCAGCATGGGATGCGTAGATGAGAGAAACTGTCAATTGCAGAAATCTGACAATTGAAGAAAATGAAGAAGATCCAAGGAATATCACAATCCTTGAATGATCCAAATTTATGCAAGAACGCAACAGAATACACATAACCATAAATACAAAGGTGTAGTGGAAATAACACTTCATTTCATTAATATCAAATAACTGAAATTTGTTTACAAACAGAATGGAAATAAACTAGCTAGGGCGCTGGTAGATTATCTCCGAGAAGAGATGTGGCGGCTACAGGCCTCTGAACTCTATGTTACAATGAGGCTCGAAGGCCTATATATTATTGAGAAACAATGGAAAACCCTAAACATCCAAAAACCTAACCCTAGGAGATGAAATGCCAGAATATGGGCCCTGTCGAGGTAAATTGGTACATCAATTTCCCGGCATCGTAACTTTGGCATACTATCTCCGTTTGACACACATGATGCATCGTTAGAAAGATCTATCCGAGGACTACAACTACTGCCCGTGTATATCAAGTCTGAAATGGACTCATCTTTGCCAAAGGTTTGATGCCCAAAAAACGTCGTTTGGGGCCTCAAAACGGCTTAAGAAGTTCAGGACCCGAAAAACTGCCAAAAATAGTAAATTGTGCTACAATTAAGGAAACTGAAAAACTGAAAGAAACAATGGTGTCGGTCCAAGTGGAATAGGCGAGTGGCCACCAATATCCATCTGGATCATTCCTCCTTCCTTGGGAAGCAATGGTCCCCACTCCATTGAGTTCCTCCATGAGATGAGGAAACTTTTGTTGAACTTGGTCCCTGGTGAGCCACTTGCCCTGGTGAAGGAGTTGGCCTGCTTTGACAACTCGATATAGCTGGATCCTCTACTGGCGGGTGTTCTTGATCTGTGTGTCCATAATCTGATCAGTTGTGGCTTGTTCCATGCAGTTTGGGTTTAACTCTGTTGGTGTGAGTTGTTATGCCATGTCAGATGTGTCCAGTAGAGGTGGAAAGTAGGGCCGAAGGCGGTCGACATTGAACACTGGGTGCAAAACAAGGAATGGTGGAATACTGAGCTCGAAGCCATTGTCCCCTACAGCCTTGGTGATGGTGTATGGCCCATATCAAAGCGGGAGAAGTTTGCGGTGGGGTCCAACGAGGCGCTCCTTCTGCAAATGTAGCCACACTTTGTCGGCCACCTGGATGTTGTGTGGCACCCAATGTTGATCATGCCGTTGCTTGTACTTAACATTGGCTCTGTCCAATAGGTCATGAACCTGTTGGCGAATGTGCTGAATGCACTCAATGAAATTGTTTGCCTTGGCAGCTTCGGACTGGACATGAGCCGAATTAGCCAAAGTAGTTGCAAATGGCATGGCTACGTCAATGGGACATAATGGCTGGAATCCCAAGCCACCTAAGGGGTTGTGGTCGATTGAGTTGTGGAGGGCCCGGTTATAGCTATGTTGTACATAGGGGAGGCTCTCATCCCATGTGTGTGGATGCTTCGAGTTGTACATGCGCAGAATGTGTACGATCATCCTGTTGATGACCTCTGTGTGGCCATCAGTTTGGGGATGGAAAGCTGTGGACTTGGTGAGCTTGGTGTCCAGCATTTACCAGGGGTTGGACCAAAATGTACTGAGGAACCTGCTGTCCTGATTTGAGATGATAGACTATGGGATCCAAAAGTGTACCCACACTCGTTCAAAGAAGAGTTTAGAAGTGGCTTCTGCTATAATATTCTTCTTGCAGGCCGCCATAATGGCGATCTTTGAGAATCTGTCGACGACCACGAAAACACAGTCGTTGCCATGCTTAGTAGAAGGAAGGCCCGACATGTAATCCATGGAGATCGATTCCCAAGGTCGACTAGGGGTAGGAAGCGGAGTATGGAGGCCTTGCTTCTTGATAGTCGGTTTGGCAATGGCGCACGCATTGCAAGATCTGATGTACTTCCCGACATCCTATCGAAGGTTTGGCCAACAGAAATACTTCTGCAGTACTGCCACTGTTTTCTCGACCCCGAAATGCTCAGCGACCCGACTGTAGTGCTCTTCCCAAATCATCTTGGCACACTCGCTTGAAGGAACACCAAGGTGTCCCAGGTGACATAGCAATGCATCTTGGAGGTGAAAATTTGGAACTCAGTTACCCTCCAAGAGTGTGTTGTATGTGTGGCCAAATCCTGGATCGCTCTTGTAGAGAAGCAGCCAATCAAAAGTCTCGTTCCCACAAGAGTTGAGCACAGTGGTTATCGCCACAATCAGTGGTCGGCTGAGGCAGTCTGCAACATTATTGGTATTGCCCTTCTTGTACTTGATGTTCAAATGAAACTGTTGCAGATATGTGGACCACTTCTGATGGCAATCGTTCTTCAACTTCCCTTGTGTCTGTATGAACTGCAGGGGTCGGTGGTCTGTGTGGATGATCGTTTCCTTCCCCAAAATGTAATGCTTCCATTGTCGGAAAGCCTGCACAATGGAATACATCTCTTTCTCATAAGTGGGATACATCTCTTTCGGACAGTGTCTCACTGTGATATGCCACTAGATGCCCCTGTTGAGTAAGAACTACTCCAATAGCATAGTCAGAGGCATCTGTCTCGATCTCAAATGGTTGTTGCAAGTCTGGTAATGTGAGCACTAGGGCAGAGCAGAGGCAACGTTTCAATTCTACGAACGCCTTCTGTTGAGATTCCGACCAAAAGAATTTTGCTTTCGCTCCTCCCTTGGTGACTTGACTCAAGGGCCAAGTGATATGAGAGAATACCAACACAAACCTGCGATAGAAATTAGCAAGACCCAGAAAGCTGCGAAGCTCTGTTAGAGTGGTTGGGACTGGCCAATCCCAAATGACTTGGATCTTGGTTGGATCCACATGCACCCCCCTCTCATCAATAATGTATCCTTGATACTGAATCTAGGTCATGCCAAAAGTGCACTTCTCCAAATTGGCACACAACTTGTGTTTATGCAGTGTTTGGAGGACCTGTCAAATGTGGTGGAGGTGCTCTTCCCAAGTCTTGCTGAAGATAAGGATGTCATCCAAGTACACTATTACAAATGAGTTGGTGAATGGCTGCAAGATGTCACTCATCAGCCTCATGAAGGTGGCGAGAGCATTCGTCAACCCGAAAGGCATGGCCAGTCATTCGAAAACGCCCTCCTTGGCTTTGAAGGCAGTCTTCCACACATCGGACGGTTCGATTGGTACCTGGTGATACCCGAACTTCAAGTCAATCTTGCTGAAATATTTTGCCCCTTTGAGTTGGTCCAGAACGTCATCAATCCGTGGGATCAGGTACCTATTCCGAACAGTGATCTTGTTCAGCGCCCGATAGTTAATACAGAGTCTCCAAGTCCCATCCTTCTTCTGCACCAACACGATCGAGCTCCCACATGGAGATGAACTTGCTCGGATTTGACCTTTCTGCAGCAACTCCTGAATCTGCCTCTTGATTTCATCGTTCTGTAGAACAAAGCACTGATAGATAGGTCCATCGGGCAGCGGCGCAGCTGGGGTCAAATGGATTTGGTGCTTGACTTCACAGTGCAGAGGCACCCCTGCAGTTGAGGTGAAGATGTCTCGGTACTCCACGACGTTGTCCATTTTTTGTTGTCGTGTGGAGGGGCCCTGTCTGGAGGTCGTGGCCATAGTCTTCTTCTTGCCCTGAGGGCAAATCATCAGGAAAACAAATTTCCCAGTTTTGGAAATGAGCGTACTGCATTGTTTTGCAATAACCAAAGAGATAGCAGCAGGTGGTGATACCTTTGGTATCCTGTACAACTTATTTCTCAAAGTCACAATAACAGTGCGAGGCAGAGACTCATACACAACATGTCACTTCCACAAGTATGGTTGGCCTAATAATACATCACAAACATCAAAAGGAGCAGTGTCACATAATACCTCATCGGTTAAGGGCTTGATAATGTAGGGAAGCCGACACTGCTGGCTGACACGGAGATCCCGTCCTTGGTGAAGCCACCTGATAGTGTACGGTTGTGGGTGTGTTGTGGTCGGCAAGCCCAACCACTTCATGACCTCTACTTAAAAGAGGTTCTTTTGGCTCCCATTGTCAACACTGAACTGTAGCGGGGAACCCTTTACCCACATCTGGGAGTGGAAGAGACACTCCTCCTCCTCTGGATCTTCCAGTTCTTCCTTTTGGATCTTCGTGGTGGCAACAGTGGCGTTGGGATCCGCATCGATAATCTGTTTCCCTTTGTCATTTCCCTTCTCAGGTTCTGATTCAGTGTCGGAGCATGCATCTGATTCAGAAGCCTTCATCTCGGCCACCAATGAGTGCTTGGCCCGACACTCACTTGTATTGTGAGTGAAGCTCTTATGAAACTCACACCACTTTCCCGTGTCCTTCTTCGGCTTCGCAGTGTTGTTCTTTGCTTGCAGCTTTGGCAGGTTGTCTTAGGCTGCCATGCCTTAGCTTTGTCCTTTGTTCTGTGGTTTGGGGGCACGTTTTGCTTGCTTTTGATTCGCAAATCCAAAGTCTTGCTTCTTTTGTTTGAATTTCTACTCAATCTTGGCACCATACCAGTATGTCGTACCAAGCGAGGAGATGTCGAGGAACTCCATTTCCTCCTGAATGTATCTGTGCAGACAACTGCAGTACTTTAGCTCCAAATGTTTCTCTGAATCTTTGATACCCAACTTTGTGCGTAGGGTATGGAACATATTCGTCAGCTCATGCACATCTTGATCCCTTTTCTGTCGCAGCGTAGTCCATTGTATGTACTTGTCCTCGTAGCTCCCCACGGGATAATATTGTTTCTTGATGGCATCTCGAAAAGAATTCCAAGTGGGTACGGCCGAGAACAGAGAGGGTTCCCCCTCATCCTTTTTCTCATAGTAGGTTTCCCACCAGTCCTTGACATGGGGGGCGGCTTTGAGTAGTGAAAAAATAATCTTCTCCCAGTCAAAAAAGTCATGAACTGAGAAATATCCTTCTAATAGATTCAACCATCTATCTATTTGGCCATCAAATATGAGAATGTCAAAGTTTACTTGCACCATAAAAGGGGTTGCGCCTCTAGAGTGATTGTTGGATGTAGATGCGCTGCTAGTGGGCAGTCGTTGAAGGATCTGGGCGAAGTTATCCATCATCACGTTCCTTTGTTTTTCAAGGGCCTCCTAGAGCAATATTTTGATAGGATCTCCTGCTCCCTCGTCTTTCTTTTCGTCCCCCATGGGCAGTCATCGGGGTTTGTGAGGCTGATCTTGCAAAGGTTCAACCAAATCGAGCCCTAACTCTTTATACCCCGACCTCGTTGGGGACATGCAAAGAAGGATCGAGAAAGAGTAGACTGCTCTAATACCACTAATCTGAATTTATGAAGGAACGCAACAGAATACACATATAACCATAAATACAAAGGTGCAACGGAAATAACACTTCATTTCATTAATATCAAATAATTGAAATTTGTTTACAGACAGAATGGAAATAAACTAGCTAGGGCGCTGGTAGCTTATCTCTGAGAAGAGATGTGGTAGCTACATGCCTCTGAACTCTGTGTTACAATGAGGCTCGAATGCCTATATATTATTGAGAAACAATGGAAAACCCTAAACATCCAAAACCCTAACCCTAGGAGATGGAACACCAGAATATGGGCCCCATCGGGGTAAATTGGTACATCAATTTCTCGGGGTCATAACTTTGGCATACTAGCTCTGTTTGACGCACATGATACATCATTAGAACAATCTATCCGAGGACTACAATTGCTGATAGCAAATATAAAGTTTGGAACGGATTGTTATTAGCCTAAAGGTTGATGCGCAAAAAACATCATTTGGGGCCTCAAAACGGCTCCGGAAGTTCATGACTCAAAAAACTACCAAAAATAGTAAATTGTGATACAATTTAGGAAACTTAAAAACTGAAAGAAACAATGGTGGGGGTCCAAGTAGAATAGGCGGGTGGCCACCAATATCCACCTGGATAACTGAATCCGAGGGACAACGCGCAGTTGTTAGGCCTTCCATTACGTCGTTGGATGTCACGAAGCCTCTAAAGATTCGATAAGTGAACATTGGATCTGAAGAGCAATCAAAGTTGAAAAAGGTTGGACATTATTAGGATGATGATACAGTGGAAAAGGTTGCTGAGTTTTTGACTGGGTATCAGGACCTATTTCCTACAAAGTTTTCTGAGTTGAAAGGGATAATTGGAGAGCTTGGAGTCATGAAGATCACTTTGAAACCTGATGTGTGACCTGTGAAGCAGCGCCCGTATAGATTGAACCCCAAGTACAAGCAGAAAGTCAAGGAAGAGTTGGATAAAAGTATAAGAAGACTAAAGGAGAAATAAGGATTTGCGTGTATCTATGTAAACTGAATGATGCCTGCGTACATGATCCGTTCCCTACCCCATTTTCTGATGAGATTCTCTACAATGTCGGAGGACAGGAGGCTTATTCATTTATAGATGGTTTCTGAGGATATCATCAGATCAGGATTGCACTAGAGGATAGGAGTAAGACAACCTTCGCAACAAAATGGGGAACTTTTCAGTATACAGTCATGCCATTTGGATTAAAGAATGTGCCTGGTATCTTCTCGCACGTAGTAGTTGCTGCATTCAAGGATATATCCACAAGTTCTTAGAAGTCTACTTTGCTGATTGGACCATCTTTGGGTTGTTGAAAAAGCATGTCTCAAGTCTGCGCCTAATGCTGGATACTTCTAGAAAGTATCAGATCTCACTTAATTTGAAGAAGTGCATATTTTGTGTGTCATTCGAGATATTGTTGGGTCATATTGTCTGCCAACAAGGGTTGCTGGTAGATCCCACGAAGATCGCAGTGATTGTTAATCTAGAAGTTCCTATGAATGTCAAACAACTGCGCTCAATTTTGGGACATACAAGATATTATCGGAAGTTCATTCAAGGTTATGCGCTAATCACTACGCCCATGGAGAAATTGCTTAAGAAGGATGTGTCATTCTGTTGGGATGAAGAATGTAAGAAGAGTTTTGAGTTACTAAAGGAGAAGATGGTCACTGCGCCCATATTGGTCTTTCTAGATTGGTCAAAGGTGTTTCATGTGCATGTTGATGCCTTCTACATCGCGCTCAGAGCTATCTTAGCGCAGCCAGGGGAGATTGATCACCCTATTGCATTTGCGAGTAGGAAGCTATCAAGCAGAGAGCGCAATTACTCAACCATGGAGAGAAAAGGATTGGCGATGGTTTATGCGCTGCAGAAATTCCGCCACTATCTGTTAGGAGGACACTTCAAGATGTTTACTGACCACTTCGCTTTGAAGTGTCAATAAACCTGTGTTGTTTCAGGAGTATGATTTTGAAGTTATTGTGACGCCTAGGAGACTGAATGCTCGGCCAGACCATATGTCGCGCATTGAGAATGGAGAAGAGTCGACTAGTTTGGAGAAGTGATCAAGATTCTGATGAGTGATCAAGGTACGCATTTTGTGAATGAAACGATTGAAGCTCTGACAGAAGAATTTCGGATTCATCATCAGAAGAGTACTCCATATCACCCACAGGCGAATGGTGCGATGGAAGCTTGCAATAAGATATTGGAGATTGCGCTCACTAAGATTTGCAATGCTAATAGAAATGATTGAGATGTGCACATACCTTCGATTCTTTGGGCATATAGGACTACATGCAAGAAACTAACAGGAAAGACAACGTTCAGGATGGTATATGGGCAAGAAGTTGTGATGCCAATGGAGTACATTGTTCCAAGTTTGCGCATTGCAGCATTCACAAATATGGCAAAGCAAGACATTATGGAGGAATGGTTATCGCAGTTGGTCGTGCTCGAAAAGGATCGTTTTATTGCAAATTTCCATCAGCAAGTCCAGAAGGTGCGCGAAAAAGCACTACATGATCGACATATCAGACAAAAGGTCTTTAAGGAAGTAGATTTGGTCTTGTTGTATGACAGCAAGTTTGCGCGCCACCCAGGGAAGTTCAAGATGCATTGGCTAGGACCATATATCGTTAAGGATATCACTGACGGAGGTGCGGTGCGCCTAGCCACGTTGAGTGAAGAAAATCTTCCTAGGTATGTCAATGGAAGCCAATTAAAGCCATACAGGGATGACCCTCTCCCTGCGCGCACCAAATGACTATATGGCCAGAGAATTGGATCTACGCAGACGAGATGGCAGATGCGCAGACAGGCGCGACACGCGCGCAATGGCTGCGCGCAGAGGTCGACTGGGTCGCAGACATGCCAGAATATAGTCGTTGGAACAGTAAATCTGCACAAGACAATATTATTACCATTTGGAGGAGAGTCTAAGTTGCATTTAATGAGGAGATTTGGCCAGATTTGGAGTCGTTTTATCATTTATGGAGACACATTAATGCACAAGGGATCGTTTGAGACGCGCCTAAGCTATAAATATGCCAAAAGGGGTCACATAGGTTCCCTTTTCCTTCTATGTGATTTTTGTGAATTGAGCTCTCTGATTCTTCGCCTCTATCTACAGTCTATGTCTGTTCTTGATCCGGTGTTTGTGGAGGAGTTGCGCCGTAGAGGGTTAGGCCATGTAATCCCGCCTAGCATGACAGCCACCTAACCAAGAGAGGAACCCGCTGCGCAAGCCGTTGAGACCCCTACGCCAGCTAAGACCAAGAAGGGATAGACCTCAGGTCCCGGAAATCTCCAAGTGAGAAGACCCCTAAGCCGCGCTCCACTTCAGTTGAGCATCAGAAGAGGCCCATGGTAGAGCTGCCTGAGACAATTATGGAAGAGAAAGATGTGGTGGAAACTGCCCCCATCTCGCGGTTGCCGACCTATGTCGCACTACGCAAAGCTTCAGTGAAGGTACCGAAGGACCTAGACAAAGTGCGTGCATACATCAACATCCCCTTGATCCCAGAAAATGTACCGATGGAAGGCGATATGTTCGCCAAAGTGCCGATGTTGAAAATGGAGGACTGGGACCTTGCAGATACAGACAAATTTCCAGAGATCGCACATGAGAGATACTTGGACAAGGTCCCCTACGAAGGAGGAATTGTGCGCGTTGAGCCGAAGCGCTGGGTTTGGGCCTACACAAAGCAAGGTTGTTGAATTTGTTGCAGATTCCACACTTCGAGCACAGCTCGATCAATGACATCTGCGTGCGTTAGTTGCTTACGCTTGTTCACAATGAATGTTTGTGGCTAGGACAGCGCATACCCATCGATGTCGCGTTGATCCATCGGATCACCGGATTCCCTGATCAAGGCGCAGACCTTGTTGGTCAATAATTTTCATTGATGGAATATAAGCTCTCTTGATGAGCTCTCTTAATGGAAGATTGATAGATGCTGCACTATGACATATGATGACATGGAAGACACACCATTATGAGGAAGCTCTAATGATCTCTTACTGTCCCAATCACCCTCTGCACTAAAATTTTATGAAACAGTCACAAAGAAAAATAAATTTAGACACCTTGGAGGCATCCTTTCACAATGAATCCTAGACCATATTAAAGAGGATTTTTCCCTCTTTCCAACAAGCTCTTACTTGCCCCGGAACTCCCATTAGTTTGTGAGAAACTGAATTTTTAAGATAAAAAATATATATTTACAATCAAGCCGACCTATAAAAAATATATTTACAATCAAGCTGACCTATGCAATCATATAATGTCGGCCTTTCTTCCAATGGATGTGTCTCTTCATAGGGAAAAACTACTATATATATAAATATGCGTTCATCCATTTCAGAATCATAAAATTTCGGTGAAGATAATTCAGTGTAGATCACATCAAGGGTAGTTCACAACTTGTGAACTGAGGAGACCGAGGAAGTGATTGCCACCTGTGGAGTTCATTTAAAAAGCTTGGATTGCAGTCCTGTGGAAGAATTACAGTCTCTGGCCTAATCTCTGTGGAGCTCGGATTGAGAAATTGCTAATCTGTGTAGCTTGGACTAGAACAGTGGAAAGCCACCTGTGAGCAATGAACCAATGGTTTACCTTAAAGACAATAATTCGTATCTGAAGCTTGAAGGGTTGGAATTGTAGACTGAGCAGTGTAACTTGTGATCATTAGGTCAAGAACAGTCACACATACCTCATCTCCCTCACCTCAGACCTATGGAATGAGGTAACTGGCATAGGATCTCAACCTGTGAACAATTGGTACTATACAGGAAAGTTCAGATTGCCAAAGAACTACAATACTTCGGACCTCAGTCCTGTAGGAGCTCGGTTATGTAACATACTTGACAGACAAAATCTCGGTGCAGTGACTATTGTGTGAAGGATTAAATATCAGATCTTGTGGTAAACAAAACACAGATCTCATCACAGCTCGGACTGTGGACTATCCTTTATGAACTCGGAGCTATAAACATAATCTCGGATTTATTGTTGTTGACTGTGGAGGAAACATAACTTCGGACCTGGTTGTGGAGAGGGCTACAAGGATATCACTGAGATATAGTCCAGCACCTTGAAGCAACTGTGTTGGAGATCATCAAGGCGTAAGTAGAAAATAGTGGAGGTTTGAAAGTTGAAGAACTTTGGACAGTCAAACTCAAGTTGTTGGATTCCAATATTCTATTGAAGAAATTCAAGTAAGTACACCATTTATTTATTATCAAAATAAGACTGAAGGATTGGTGTCCTAGGGGTTGGTGCCCCTAAACACAAGGTTGGTGCCTTGAGAAGATAGGGTCGAAGCCCTAGAGGTCGGAGCCTCATCAAAGTCCAAGTTGGTTCTTGGCAACAGGTTGGTGCCTGTTTCATTAAAAGGGTTGGTGCCCTTCACTCATCTATTTTATACTATTATTAAAAAAAGGGATTGAAGTTCTGATTAATCCTTAATATCATTATTATACACCTCTCTGTTTTTTAATTGTGAAGAATCTAACTGGCAATAATTAACAATTGAAAAGAAATACTGATTCACCCCCTTCTCAGTATTTCCAACAGACCTGTGGCCGATTTTGGGGGCAAAGGCTAGGAAAAGAGGGTGGCGAAGAAAATCAAGAACTACCAGGTCACGCGCCACATTCGCGAGTTCGTGGTGAGTGAGATTAATGACCCTACTATCCGATTTGGCACCCTCATCATAGCATGTAAAATGATGAGGAAGTGCAGACCAAAGGAAGTTCCAAGCCAAGTCATTGTGCTCGCTTGGCAATGCGAGAAGGGTGTACAATATAATTGGGCCTAGTACCTCTGCTGAGAATTTCTGGAGAATGTGTGCAAGGCACAAAAAGATGGGAATCATTTTTACTACGCTTGGCTACTACTTCTGATCGCGCTCATCAGTTGGAAGACGCCGGAAGACACCCAATTTCCTGACATTGAGCCTGATATGTGTGAAGCCGCACGGTACGCCACGCTTTGGAACTCCACCATCCCTGCGCACATCACTGAGAACAAGATCTTTTGGGTCCTCTTCGAATTCAACACTATGTCAAGCAATTCAATCAAAGCCAAGGTTGTCCCCAACCTTGTATGAGAAATATAAGCTCATCGCAGATTTCAGGGCAACGTTCCATAATATCCATATCCGCGCAAAGGGTGTTGTTGAGGGAATCTGGTATGAGTTGCCCTATTTGGTCACAGCAGAGTGGTCGCCAGCTTGGTTGGAGCCGCGCACCACAAAGGGTGCATCCTCATCCATTCCAAAGACTCCTACCAAGCCCCGAACATGTACACAGCCAATAGATAAAAACATTAGAGCATACGCCATGGCGACCATACCCGGCGAGACTATTGATCTCGAGAAAGAGACTACGCCTGAAAAGAACGGTGCAGATCCCAAGGAGATCGAGGCTCAGATTGCTGAGCAAGCTGAAGAACAAATCGCCAAGTGGACAAAGCGCGACTCTCAAGCCACGAGAGGTCCGAGAAAGAAGCGCAAAGGGTCGAAAGCCACAGGAGAATATCTTACATTGACAGAGAACGATCTCAATCAGATTGCTAACACTGTGACATTCGCAACAGAAGATATGTGGACAAATCTAGAGGGGCAGTACAAAGTTGCGCTCGACGGTGTGCAGACTGGCATTCAGGAATTGAAGGTTCAAGCGAGCATGGCCCAGGCAGGCCAGCTTCAATCGAGTGTGCCTGCTTCCAGTGCGCAGCCGATCACTACAATTTTACCATCGACTGGGGATAGCCACCTAATCCAGATCCCCGAGCCTGCCATCTGCGTAGAGTCATCGATTCTATGCGCACAACTTAGAGCCTGCGGTGAAATTAATGTTGATTTGGTTGTGCTACCCACAGGAAAGCTCCACGTGATCCACAACATGATTGTGGATGAGTTGCAGTTTAGAGAAGCTCGTGCCTACAGCATGTCATCGAACTTCAACAGAAACAAAAGTCAGCAGAAGAAGTGTGTCGTGCAACAGAGGCTCGGCACGCCACCTTAGAATAAAAAATTGAACAAGTCTGTGGTGACCTAACCAAGGACCCTGCCTCAGCCGCACCTACGGAAAAGCTAGAGGGATTGGCCGTTGCGCTGAAGGCATCGCACGATGAAGTGCAAACCGTTAGAGTAGACTTTGACCAACGGATTGCAGATCTACAGATGATAACAGTGTGGGAAAAAAACGAACAATGTGGATGATTTAAAGGATAACCATTCAGATTGCTTTGGACAGAATTGCGAATTTCAATGAGAGACATAAACGCGGATTTCTCTGAACAGAAGTGCGAACTACCTGTAATAGTTTGAGAATTCCCGAAAGGAACTGTAGTGTGGATGGTTGATAAGCTTCAAGTCTGTCTAAGATACATCCTCATGGTATCTTAGTGTAATAAATCACCGCGGTATTCCAGAATAGAAATGCGGGCATGTTAGATGAGCTTCAGAATTGTTTAAGGTACGTAATTCCGAGTGTTATCTCAAAAGGTGTTGCGGTCTAGAAAAAGGAAATGTGGGTTGTGTGTCAAAGTAAGAGCGGAAGTTACAGCATGACGGTTTGAGTTCAAGGGCAGCATTGAAGTACAAACTTATCTAAAGATGTTTGCCGTGTATTTTAAAAGTGAAGTTGTTGATCAGAGGTGATATTTATATAGAGTTGGAACAGTGGTCAGCAAAGAGAATAAGAAGAGATCAGTAAGTGGGAGAAAGGTAGGAAAGTAAATCTGTCATTTACTTTCCTAACTTCAACTTATATAAATCTCAAGCAACTGAAGTGCTGGTGCAGAACAATGCAAGTTGATTAAAGAAGGAAAGATCAACATTGAAGAATATCAAAGAAATAAGGACAAGGTCTTGGATGCAAATATAGTTTAAGAATCTAAGTTTGGGTCATGGTGCTTGTCATTTGAAGATCTATAAGAAGAATTTCTCATGGGTTTTCCTCTCCAAGAGGAAGAGGTCTTGCCCTGGCTCTTGGAGCCTAATTTGTGTGTCTCGTGTACTTTGATAATTAACTTCATGAAAGATTAAATAAGCTAAAGAAGAAAAGATTTAAGTCACACAAGCGAACTCACAAGTAATTATCAAGAAGAGAATTTGTATTAATCATCAACCCTCCAAATTTTCAACAGGTAGCCCCAAGACGAAAACCCTTAGGTGATTTAGTGTGAGTAAGCGAGAACCTAGCTCTCTCCCTCAGTGAATCCACTCAAGATTCACAGGTTGTAGCGTATTGATTGGCCAATTCAATTTTTGAGGGCCATTGCAGCAATTGGAGCAGATTCGTGAGGCCAGTTTTTCATCTCAACCATATTGGTTGTATTTGCATGTAACCCCAGTTTAGCTAATATAATAAAGCTGAGATTGTTTCTGCTCATTGTCTTGTTGAATTATTGAGCTCTATTTGTTTATTTTACAAGGCAATGTTTTGTTAAATGAATGGAATTTTATCTAAAGCATTTTGTGGAAATTAAATTTTGAGAAATCGCCAAAATTTTGCATTTGGGACAATACAAGCTGCTGCAAAAACCCTAATTCAGCTTCTTCAAGAGATACTTCTTAGAGAAAAACAACTCCTAAGGTCAACAACGTCAAGATAGAATATTCCTTCTTCCAGCAACTCAATACTCCAACTTGTCCTACTGCAACTCGATCCAACAAATTTGGCCTTCTAGGAAGCTGTAGAAACCCCACTTTTTCACACGTGTGAGAGAAATTAGCCCAAAAACAAGAATTTTCCTTCTTTTCTCCTCCTAGACCTTCGCTCTTCTTTTCTTCTACTTCCTAGCTATAGATCGAACTTCTTTTCTTTAGATCGAACTTGTTGATGACTGAGTACCAAATGAGGTCGAATATGCTCCTTTATATAGCTTTTCCAAGGGGTCGAATTCCCTCCTTTAGGCCGACTTTAAGTTGTCAGGGCCGACTTGTACTTTGGAGTTTTCCCGGACTTTCTAGACTCAAAATAAATTTTTTTACAAGATAATTTTTTCCCGGAAGGGTCTGATAAACATGATGTTGACTCTCTTGACTCATGAAAAAAAATCTCATGACCTGACAAACCCTAGAAGCATGAAGAACATGTTTTTACCTAGAAGACCATCAATAAATAGCATGAAACCCATGCTTTAATAATAATAACATTTTATTTTCTTCTTTTGTTTGTTACTGTAATATTCCCAATTAGCGATGGCTAATTGAAAATATTAACTTTGATCAATTTTGCCTACTATAGTTAAATTATAAATAAAAGTGAGTAGAGGGGGACATAACTCACTCTAAACATAAAGTTCACTCCCTAGTAGACACAACGTTGTAACTTAAGTAGGCCAAGGGGGGCAAAGAGACCACGTAGAGAGGGGACCCACTAGAGCACATGGAGGGACTGCGCAGGTTGAGTTGGCAGCGTGGGGCCAAGAGAGGCTACGTTGGAGATGATGGGCCTAGGGTTTGAGAGAGAGGCCAACGTTATAAAAGGAGGAGAGCCTCCTCATTTTGGTCATTCGATGTTTATGATATTGAGCTAGTCACTTCGACTTCTTGAGCACGTTGGTTGTTTAGCTAGTCTGCAGCACTGTTTAGTGCACCGAGTGTCTCCGTTCGGAGATCTCACCCTCAGCCCTAGGGGACTTCGAGTGCTTGCTCGGGTGAGGTAGTCCCATCAGTAATTTTGTAGGAGCATCGAGTTGAGGCTTGGTGGTGGAGCTGGGCATCTAGTGACTGCGTAGTTTTGAGAGGGAGGACGCAATCCATTTCTTGGGAGCTTCGGATTGGGTTTATTTTGGAGGTTTCGAGCTTTGAGATTGAGCAAGGGGCCAACCCTTGCCTATTGGAGGATTTTGGCAGAGTTTGAGGCAGTATTTTAGTGGATTCCCTTCAGTGTCAGCGCAGAGCCTTGGAGGATAGCGTAGATCCTCAAGGGGGGTGATTTTCGGGGGTTGGCTATTTCAGAAATGCTCTCTGGGCTTTTCTGGGTTTGGTGAGTAGAGGTGGATTCCAGAGTTTCAGCTTTTTCCGAGTAGGGGAGCAACCCCAAATACTCATTTTGGTTCCAGCAGTAGTAGCAGCACAACAGTTCTCCGGCAGCTTGGACGCAGATCAAAGAGCAGCCATTTCTTTGTCATTCTGAGAGCTTTTCTTCACTTGCTGGGTGCAAGTCTAGGTGCCATCACTCTGATCACCTATTGTACTCATTTCTATTCTCAGTATAATAAAATGGCTTAGCTTTCTCTCTATATTTCTGAGTATTTGTTACATGTTCTACATATGCTATTGTATGCTTGCACTACTGTTATTTCTCTCTTTGAGCATTCCAGATAGTATACCACTTGGTGTGTTTTTCCCATACTCTTAGACAGAGTCTGGAAAGGGCCAGGTAGCCTCCAAATCTCACCCTCTTTTCAGAGGTGACATATCTGGTAAACGCCCTCCCAGTCCATCTATGGTTGGAGTTTGCTTGTGTTTGAGAGATATCCCTGAAAAGGGATATTACAGTGGTATCAAAGCTCATAGATTTGGCTCAGCCTGTGGAGCTAGTCGTCTATGACACCGGGGGAGAAGTCATATATTTGCTACAGAGATAGGAGGTACTGTGACAGAGAGCGTAGGTTGCAAATCACCTACGGAGAGGGTGACTGCGTTCCATTGGTGGACACAGAACAGGAGGAACCAGTGGTAGACGCAGGACAGGATCCAGCAGTAGATTTAGAGCAGGAAGTACCAATGGCAGATGATAGTGATGCAAAACAGTTTGGGGAAGCACTCCTCAAATCAGTGCAGGACCTAGCGAGCCAGATCGAGATGATGGGTCAGAGATTCACTGCTGTGGAGGCTAGACAGCGTGAAACCCCAAGGGGTTTCCATGTTGGTGAGGGGTCGGGCACATCACACCATTTGCAGGAGCAGGACGCCACTCCGCACCAGGCATCACATGCACCCACACGTTCCACTATGCCCACTTTTCTGGGTGCAGACACAGGGGCAGGAGCACAGCAGGAACCAGAGCCTGGCCACATGGGTGATTATTTTGCTGAGTACCAGGCATATGGGCAGGAGTTCAGAGATGCCCTTTCATTCAGAGACTTTGTTCAGCTCCAGCGGGACAGCAGACCCCGCGACCATCATAGAGGGCACCGGCATTATCATGATGGAGACACCCAGTGTACAGCGAGCCGATTCCATTTGCCTACGTTTGATTGTTCATCAAACAGTTCGGCAAAGTCTTGGGTGGAGAAGCTGGACATATATTTCCAACTCAACCAGATGGCAGAGACGGAGGCCATCAAGGTGGCCACGCTGCATTTGGATGGCGAGGCTCAGGACTGGTGGTTCCATGGGATGGTTACACTTGGGCATTCCACAGTGACTACCTATGTCGAATTCACTCGGAGGTTGATAGAGAGGTTTGACCGGAGGGATCCGGAGGAGCACTTTGTTGAGCTGACGAGGCTCAAACAAATCGGGAGCCCCGAGACGTATATTGCAGATTTCCTGAGGATTTCAATGATGGTGCCAGATCTATCCGCAACACGGATGATCTACATGTTTGTTGACGGGTTAGCAGAGCCACTTCGGGGTCTAGTCAGATCCACTAGACCAGCCACACTCCAGGACGCCATTGGCAGGACCCGGGATTTGCAAAATGCCTTACCCAGGACCAGGACACCTTACCCCCAGAGACAGGCTTTCCAGCCAAAGGGGAAGGATGTGAGGATTCCGCTGCTGAAGGGGAATCAGGGTAGGGTACAGCTAGATGATGATGCCAGGAGGGAGTTGAAGAAGAAGAGGTTGTGCTTTACCTGTCAGGAGCCGTGGGCACCAGGACATAGATATGCTGCTGGCAAGACACATTTTATTGAGGTCTTGTCCGAGAGTAGCGGGGAAGAGGATGAGGATGATGACATGGAGGCAAGAGGCAGTCATGCAGCACAAGATCCTTTGCCACCTCCACCCCCAGGAGCAGGAGGTGCGACCTTTGCACCTACCGGAGGGACCATTGCAGCATTACAAGGAGTTCCCAAGTACTTGACTCTGCGCGTACATGGGACAGTACGTGGGTAGCGAGTGTCAGCACTGGTGGACAGTGGGGCAACCCACAACGTCATCGATGCACAGATGGTAGAGCAGAGAGGCATATAGACAGAGAGCTTCGATGGGTTTTCAATCTTGGTCCTAGGAGATCAGGCTATGCAGTGTGCTCGATATGTTCCAGAGTTGTCAGTGACGATGGGCACCTACACATTGACTGACCACTTTTTCATGGTCAACATCCCGGACACCAACATGATATTGGGTGTACAGTGGCTTATCACTCTAGGGAAGGTCACCACAAATTGGAAGGCCTTGGAGATGGAGTGGGATGATGAGAAGACCGGGAGGCATGAGAAGATACGGGGTCAGCACACATATCCGCCTCAGACTGTTTCAGCTCACCGGATGGAGGCAGTCTTCCGGAAGGGAGACATAGAGTGGGCAGTAGAGTTGCGTGCATCAGAGACAGGGACTACAGGGCAGACAGTGCATCCGGAGATACAGTCCATCCTTGACAGGTATTCCACGGTGTTTGGGAAGATTCCGCCAGGTCAACCACCAGATCGGGGATTTGAGCATACTATTGAGTTAGAGCAGGGCATTCAGGCCATTATCACCACACCCTATAGGCACCCCAAAGCCTACAGGGATGAGATTAAGCGGGCCATCCAGGAGTTGCTCGCTCTTGGACACATTCGACCTAGCACCAGTCCTTTTGCTTCTTCGGTGGTGTTGGTGAAGAAGAAGGACGGCACATTGAGAATGTGCATTGATTACAGGGCCCTGAATAAAAAGACTATGAAGAACAGGTACCCTATACCGAGGATTGATGAGTTGATGGATGAGTTGAGAGGAGCTCAGTTCTTCTCGAAGATCGATTTGAGATCCGGGTACCACCAGATTCGCGTGAGGGAATAGGACATTCCCAAGACCGCTTTCAGGTGCCATTAAGGCCACTTTGAGTTCTTGGTTACGCCTTTCGGGCTAACCAACACACCAGCCACCTTTCAGTCATGTATGAACCATATCTTCCGCAGTCACCTGAGGAAGTTTGTGTTGGTTTTCTTTGATGATATATTGATATACAGCAGGACTTGGGAGGAGCATCTCCAGCATATAGAGGCAGTGTTGCATATCTTAGAGGAGCAGCAGTTCTATGCTAATCTCTCCAAGTGCGAGTTTGGCTTGACAGAGATGCTATATTTGGGACACATCATAGGAGTGGACGGAGTGAGGGTCCACGAGGAGAAGATCAGGGCCATCAGAGATTGGCCAGAGCCGAGAAACGTGACGGAACTTCGGGGATTTGTTGGTATTTGCACTTATTACAGGAAGTTCGTCAAGAGTTTCTCTCAGCTTGCTGCACCCCTTACAGATTTGACGAAGAAGGGGGCATTCAGTTGGTCAGATACAACGCAGCGGGCCTTTGACAGGCTCAAGTAGGTGATGAGCAGCTGCCCAGTACTTGCGTTGCCGGATTTCACGCAGCCGTTTGTCCTAGAGTGTGATGCATCGGGAGAGGGGATCGGTGTAGTATTGATGCAGGGAGGTCACCCGATAGCTTTTGAGAGCCAGAAGCTCCTTCCTCATGAGCGGTTGTATGCTATATACGACAAGGAGATGTTGGCCATTATGCATGCATTGGCCAAATTCCGGCAGTACCTGGTGGGTAACAGGTTCAGGGTGAGGACTGATCACAACAACCTCAGGTTCTTTTTGGAGCAAAAGCAGCTACAGGAGAGGTAGCAGAAGTGGATCAGCAAGATCCAGGCTTATGACTTTGACATTGAGTATGTCAAGGGGAAGAACAACGTGGTAGCCGATGCACTTTCACGTAGACCAGCCATGTTGTCTCTGATGAGTTTGGATACAGATTGGAGGGCTCGACTTTTGATGGAGTACTCCAAGGATAGGTTTGCTTGTGAGGTTCTGGATGGTCAGGTGACAGATGATAGATACAGGGTGATAGATGAGATCATCTACTACAGAGATAGGATCTTCATGACTAAGGGTTCCTAGCTCAAGAAGAAGATACTTCAAGCATCACATGATTCACCATTGTCCGGCCATCAAGGGTTTACCAAAACCTACAGGGCCATCAGAGAGAGGTTCTCATGGAAGGGCCTCAAGGAGGACGTGCTCCAGCATATCAGGGAGTGCGAGGTTTGCCAGAGAAACAAGGGAGAGATGAGCCATCCAGCAGGTTTGTTGCAACCTCTTCCCATTCCGGAGGGGAAATGGGAGAGCATTTCGATGGACTTCATCACAGGGTTGCCCATGGTGCAGGGCAAGGACTGTATATTCGTCATCGTTGATCGGCTGACGAAGTACACACACTTTTTCGCCATATCCGCACACTATACAGCAACACAGGTGGCAGAGTTGTTCTTCAAAGAGATCTTCAGGTTACATGGTCTTCCCAAGACCATTATCAGTAACAGGGGCAACTGCTTTATGGGCAGATTCTGGCATGAGCTTTTCCGGCTGGTGGGAACAGAGTTGACACCAAGCACCAGCTACCACCCATAGACAGAAGGGCAGACAGAGATAGTTAACAAGTGGCTGGAGGGCTACTTGCGTAACTATGTGAGTGGGCAGCAGAGAGCGTGGCTGAAGTGGCTGCATCTGGGGGAGTACTACTACAACACACATCACATATCCATCGGTATGTCTTCGTTCTATGCTTTATATGGATATCATTCTTTATCTTTTGCTAATGTGATGTTTGGTGCTAGCAAGGCTCCAAGAGCCAAAGATTGAATCCAAGAGAGCCAGGACATTCTCCGAGCTCTCAAGGATAACATGGCTACAGCGCAGAATCCGCAGAAGTTGTATGCCGACAGGGGTCGGGTGGAGAGACAGTTTGAGGTAGGGGACTTGGTCTACCTACATTTGCAGCCATACCGAGAGTCGTCACTGAAGCAGAAGGGAGTTGAGAAGCTCAAGCCACGTTTTTATGGACCATACATGGTGATACGCAGGGTTGGACAGGTTGCTTATGAGTTGGAGCTGCCCCAAGGCAGCAAGATTCATAACATTTTTCATGTATCATGCCTGAAGAAGGCATTGGGGCAGCAGGTGACAATGACAGATGAGCTACCGCCTACGGGTGATGAGGGGCATTTGGTGTTGCAGTCAGAGGCCATTATAGATACAAGGAGAGGCAGCTGCGGAACAGGACAATCCGGGAATTCTTGGTGAGGTGGAAGAATTTGCCAGATGAGGATGCCACTTGGGAGAGTGAGAAAATCTTGCAGCATCCATCACTACAGTTGCTTGGGGTCAAGCAACATTTTGTCGGGGGAGACTGTAATATTCCCAATTAGCGATGGCTAATTGGAAATATTAATTTTGATCAATTTTTCCTACTATAGTTAAATTATAAATAAAAGTGAGTAGAGGGGGACATAAATCACTCTAAACATAAAGTTCACTCCCTAGTAGACACAACGTTGTAACTTAAGTAGGCCAAGGGGGGCAAAGAGACCACGTAGAGAGGGGACCCACTAGAGCACATGGAGGGACTGCGCAGGTTGAGTTGGCAGCGTGGGGCCAAGAGAGGCTACATTGGAGATGATGGGCCAAGGGTTTGAGAGAGAGGCCAACGTTATAAAAGGAGGAGAGCCTCCTCATTTTGGTCATTCGATGTTTATGATATTGAGCTAGTCACTTCGACTTCTTGAGCACGCTGGTTGTTTAGCTAGTTTGCAGCACTGTTTAGTGCACCGAGTGTCTCCGTTTGGAGATCTCACCCTCAACCCCGAGGGACTTCGAGTGCCTACTCGGGTGAGGTAGTCCCATCAGTATTTTTGCAGGAGGATCGAGTTGAGGATTGGTGGTGGAGCTTGGCATCTAGTGACTGCGCAGTCTTGAGAGGGAGGACGTAGTCCATTTCTTGGGAGCTTTGGATTGGGTTTCTTTTGGAGGTTTCGAGCTTTGAGATTGAGCAAGGGGTCAGCCCTTGCCTATTGTAGGATTTTGGCAGAGTTTGAGGCAGTATTTTGGTGGATTCCCTTCAGTGTCAGTGCAGAGCCTTGGAGGATAGTGTAGATCCTCAAGGGGGTGATTTTCGGGAGTTGGCTATTTTAGAAACGCTCTTTGGCCTTTTCTGGGTTTGGTGAGTAGAGGTGGATTCCAGAGTTTCAGCTTTTTCCGAGTAGGGGAGTAGCCCCAAATACTCATTTTGGTTCCAGTAGTGGCAGCAGCACAGCAGTTCTCCGGCAGCTTGGACGCAGATCAGAGAGCAGCCATTTCTTGGTCATTCTAAGAGCTTTTATTCACTTGCCTGGTGCAAGTCTAGGTGCCATCACTCTGATCACCTATTGTACTCATTTCTATTCTCAGTATAATAAAATGGCTTAGCTTTCTCTCTATATTTCTGAGTATCTACTACATGTTCTACATATGCTTTTGTATGCTTGCACTATTGTTATTTCTCTTTTTGAGCATTCCAAATAGTATACCACTTGGTGCGTTTTTCCCATACTCTTAGACAGAGTCTGAAAAGGGCCAGGTAGCCTCCAGATCTCACCCTCTTTTCAGAGGTGACATATCTGGTAAACGCCCTCCCAGTCCATCTCTGGTTGGAGTTTGCTTGTGTTTGAGAGATATCCCTAAAAAGGGATATTACAGTTACAAAGATATATATTGAAATGAGTACAACAACAATTATGAACACTGAAACTAGTTGCATTTCCAACACTCCCTCTTAACTAGGGAGGTATTCATAATTGTACAACCAGTACAACATCATTCGCAAACTGAAGAGTTCTCATAAGAAGCATCGGATTGATAAGCCAAACTGTAAGCATCATCATTATGACTAGCACTGTCTTTGATGCCTAACTAGACAAGCTCAACTTTATTCGAGAACATTATGCTGGGAGGCTTTATGTGTCATACCGCACTACCTCTACAAGGCAGATACCCCATCTGGATGTTCACAAGGTATGTCCTTTTAGGACTATCCTTATCTTGGATTTCCAAACCTAAATCCTCAAAGAATATCAGTCCTCTTCAACCACTCTTATCTTGGACACCTATCCTATCCTCAAAGAGTGTCGATCCATTTCCTTTTTTGGATGTTATATCCTCAATGAAACCATTGATGCCTATCCAATCCTCCACCATTCTCTCTCCAAGGCCTTCACTTAGACTTACGGTCGTTAGGCCTGGTCAAGTGCCTGACACATGAAGACGAGAATGCACATGTAATATCTAAGAAAACTCCCTCTTAGCCAGAGAGGATATCCCTATTCCTTTTGATTGGGGAATAAATCCTTGCTCCTATTCAAGGAGACTCCTTTACTCCCTCTCAAATCTAGAGAAGATCCCAGACTTCCTTTCTATTTGGGAAGTCAACACCACAAGCCTTATAGCTTATCTATATAAGAGTAACAACTAATTTTTCTTCATAGATGCATGGCTCCCTCTTTTCTTCGCATCTCTTGTATCAAGTTTGCTTCCTTCCAAGGTATCATGGAGCCATCTTCACTCTTCAATCTTATGACAAGATCCAGGTCATTTGCTCATCACTTTAATCTCATCATCATAAATGAAGGCATTATATTGAGCCTTTCCAAAATTCAAGTTGATCATAGCTTATGCATGAAAGTGATCTCCCTTATTTACCTTTAGGTTATCTTCTCGCATTGCTACCTTTCATTCACAAGATGAACATATCTTGACTTTATAATTGCCAAGTATCCTATGTTGAGCTTGCCTTGACATTCTTCATATATATTCCTACAATATCCTTCTAGGTAGCAAAATAATATGTTAACCAGATAACCAACAACAATTAAACTTAGACTTACCTCATCATGATGACCTTCTCGTCCAAGCATCAACATCCTCATGGTTCATCTCCACACAAATATTCCTTCATGCATCAGAGTACCCAAGGATCGAACTTGATTAGCAAGTTAGAAACTTTCTTCTGAAGATTACACATGATGTTAATCATTACATAATCTAGAGAAAGTCTTAATTATTTATTTATTCTAAAGTAAGTCAAATTCTTCCTTTTAAACATCACATAATCATACAAAGCATGTTATAACATTCTGCACATATGAATCTTATCCAAGAGTTACTTTCAATATGCATTCCTATGCTTCTAATTCCATCATCCAGCGATATGTCTCATAATGAGCTCGTAACCTGGCCCATTGCATTCCTTCATCCCTTTAACAATATTTTTTCCATACTATATGGAATGTATACTAACCTTGTCATAATGCTTCTCTCAAGAACCTTCAAAAATGATGGTTCTCACATGATCATGATGATCCACCTTAGCAAGATGACTACTTCTAACATAATGTTAGATAATGCCTAGATGAACAATATGAAAAATGGTCTATCTATTTATTCTTAAAGACTAGATGATCTCTACATAGAAACTCTAAGTATGCTACTATCACATGCTTTTATCTATGATGCCATACAAAATCAAGATTCTTTTATAGTAAACAATAATGCATACTATCCTAAAGGAAAGACCAACTTTACAAATGACCTATCAAACAAGATGCCTTCTTTAATAGTAAATATCTTTCACATCTTGTTTCTTCGACTTCTTCTCAGGTTCTCCCATTTCCTTAGCCACGCGAGCCTCGCTTCTTTCCTTTCTTTTGTTGTTCTGTTGGTTTGGACAATCCATCTTAAAGTGTCCATACTCATTGCATTTAAAGCATTGAACCTTGGACAAATATTTCTTCTTGGACTTTCCAAACTTTCCCTTCTTCAGCTTCTTGACTCTAGCTTTAAAGGCTTAAGACTGTTCATCTGATCCAATGTCATCTTTTGCCTTGAACCTAGTCTCTTCCAAAATGCATTGAGCCCACAATTCATCAAAAGTAGTTGAGTCATTCTTAGAGTAGATGCTTGTTGCAAAGCTGCTCTATTCCGGTGGCAATGCATTCAATACACAGATGGTCATTTCCAAATAAAAAATTGTCTCTCCAATCCCCTTAAAGTGATCTCTTAATTGAGAGATCTTCATTAGAAAGGATGCCATGTCCTCATCCTTCGATTTGTTCATTCTATATAACTTGTTCTTCAAAGACATATTTTGTTCTGATGTACTTACAAAGTACAAATTTACCAGCTTGTCATACATTGCCTTGGAAGTTTAGAAATTTGCAACAAATGGAACAAGAGGATCCTTAACGGATTCAACCATGATCCTTTGTGCCCTAACTTCTCCTTTCTTGTACTTGCTAGTTCTTGAGTCTTGTCTTTGCTCAGTTCAGTAATTTCACTAGTAACATATTCCATTACTTCATATTTTGTAAGAGCCAGGTCAATCCTTCTCTTCCATGCTAGGAAATTCGAAGAGCCAACAAGCTTATTGTTTTCCTTGCAGAAAGAACCCATATGACCTGTAGATTCAGACATAGAGTATCAATATGATACTTACTTGATGATCAAGAGTCTTCCCTTACTGATGATGTCTCCAACTATCTTGAGGCTTTCAAGATATTCAAAGAGAGTTCAATAATGGCTTCCAAAAGTGACGATACCAAAATCCTTTGATGCTTCCTTCAGGGAGGTCTTTCAACGAGTCTTCAACGAGATCCTTTGTTCAAGAGAGAACAACAATCTTCTCGTAGTATACTTCTTCAAGAACTCTTCTGATGTGACCCTTCTTCTAGATCAATAGATCTCCTTTTCCCCTTAGCAAACCCTTCTTCAGTCCACAAGATGATCCTTCCAGTTGCCTTCTTGTTCACCCAAGCTTTGAAACGATGTTGGAAAATTCAAAGTGGCAACTATTAATTCCAATTTTCCTTAACCTTAATATTTGCTAATGAACTCTATTATTTTTCTTGTGTTTCTTTATTAGATCTTCTTCATCAAACAAATATCAAGAGAAGAATAATAAATATAGAGGACACATAGATTAGGCTACAAGCCAAGGCAAAAGCCCTCCAAGGGGAAAACCCAGAAACTCTTGTTTTCTTATAGAATTTGTTTCATATGAGACAACAAAGACCCAAACCCTAGACCAAGTCCTCCTCCAAGTACCAAGTCATCCCTTCCAATATCACAACTCAATCCTGCATCAACCAACTTCTAGTTGCAACTTCGTCCAAACCTTTGACCCTACAACTTCAGCCCCGTAGCTGCTACATAAACCCTAATTCAACTTCTTCAAGAGATGCTTCTTAGAGAAAAACAGCTCCTCCCAAGGTTAATGAGGTCAAGACAGAATATTCCTTCTTCCAGCAACTCAATACAACTTGTCCTACTACAACTCGATCCTGCAATTTCAGCCTTCTAGGAAGCTGCAAAAACCGTATTTTTTCGCATGTGTGAGAGACATTAGCCCAAAAACAAGATTTATTTCCTTCTTTTCTTATGCTTCCTAGCTACAAATCGAACTTCTTTTCTTGAGATCGAACTTCTTTTCTTGAGTGAGTACCAAATGAGGTCAAATCTGCTCCATTATATAGCCTTTCCAAGGGGTTGAATTCCCTCCTTTAGGCTGACTTGAAGCTACCAGGGCTGACTTGTAGTTGGAGGTTTCCCAAACTTTCTAGATTCAAAATAGATTCTTTTACAAGATATATTTTGCCCGGAAGGGTCTTATAAATATGATGTTGACTCTCTTGACTCATGACAATAAATCCTATGACCTAACAAACCCTAGAAGCATGAAGAACGAGCTTTTACCTAGAAGACCATCAATAAAGAGCATGAAACCCATGCTTTAATCACAATAACTTTTTCTTTTCTTCTTTTGTTTGTTACATAAGATGCATATTGAAATGAGTACAACAACAATTATGAAGACCGAAACTAGTTACATTTCCAACACAACAACTACACATATGCCCTATCTTGGCCTCAAAATCTCTTGCAACAACTTTGCATACCTCATAATTGGAAACTCCCTTCTTTGTTGTGACTCCTAGAACCCTCGAACCTGTATTACAGCTCTAACACAGGTCATATGACCTTCGTCTAGGACTCCTACAAGGGACTCGACCCTACTTTAACACTCAAAAAAGACTCTGCCTTATTTCAGAGATATTTTGCCCATACATATGCCTAGAACCATGCTAGTAAACTTGGCCAGCAACTCCACAACTCGACCTAGATCAGACATAGAAGAAGAAACCTTGACTTTGTCCTTCCTCACACTCCAACTTGGCTCCTTTGACCTGCGGCTACCTCAAACTTGTCTTTAGCTTAGAGCCTTAGACAAATTGCTCTTGGATGGATGATCAAATGACTTGACCTCTCTTCTTCTTATAGTCTTCATGAGGGAATCAACTATCCCTCAAGGGGCACCACTCAAGCCTAGGTCGACTTGATCTTGTTGACAATAACCCCAACTAAAATTTAAAAATAGGTTTTTCTTTCATTTGATCAAGCCACCTCATTGTTTCCTTAAGTCCCTCTTGCTCCATTAAGGGTGCCCTCATGCAATCAATGGATAAACAAACAATTTATCCACTTGGTTTCGCACCCACAACTTTGGGTACAAAACCCATCACTTGGATACACTACCCACAAGTCACATTTGTGGGTCAACTCCTCACAAACCCAGTACCTCAATGGATGTGGGAGTACCTCCCAAGCTACACAAATCAACAATCCTTGCGTGAAACAATGTACCTAAGTTGAGCCTTTCTTTTGGAATCTTATCGGTCACCTTATACCTTAGCCTTAGAATACCTATTAGGTGACCTGCTCACATACCGGGACTCCTCCCATCGGTGAAAATCTATAAAGAGCAATTGGTTCTGGTTGTGGTGATAGTGGGCCACTAACCCATTGTTGCCTCTTGGTTTAATAATAGCCTTGTAGGGTAGCCCTCTCCATGGCCTGATAGATTTTGTGACAACATTTCTGGTGCCATTACTGGGGACAAAGCAAGTATGCCTCCTGTTGACCACACTTTGTCAACTACCCCATAGCAGTACACCCCCATTTTTTCAAATGGGATTCGTCATGTTCGACGTGGTTGCGCCTTTCAGATTCCATCATCAGTCATCAGTCGACAGTTTTTATAATGATGTAAACCCATTCTGCATTTTATGATGTAAATGATATAAGTAAGACCGTCCATGTATGTAACAGCCTAGGTAAGCCTAGTATGTTGTTGATGACTTCCATCCTAGGAGGTTTTTTGTCTCACTGATTCACGAAAGTGATCGGCAGAGTTTTTCCCTCCAGCCTCACCCCAAAGCTAGGGTGGATTTTGTCATCAGCATGCTAAGTGAGTCCTAGTGTTCTATCGAGTCCTTGTAAAAGTAGTTTGAACTACTTGGTCTACGACCGTCCATGTATGTAACAGCCTAGGTAAGCCTAGTATGTTGTTGATGACTTCCATCCTAGGAGGTTTTTTGTCTCACTGATTCACGAAAGTGATCGGCAGAGTTTTTCCCTCCAGCCTCACCCCAAAGCTAGGGTGGATTTTGTCATCAGCATGCTAAGTGAGTCCTAGCGTTCTATCGAGTCCTTGTAAAAGTAGTTTGAACTACTTGGTCTACTAGATCATATGTTGAGTCGCAGAACTGGGTATTTATTTGAGGGTCTATACAAATGGGTTTTTCCCCTTCATGTATGTAAATGTATTATCTCATGTAAAAGAGGGTTGGAAAAATAATTATAATCCCCTCTTAGTCAATTAATTAAATTTTCTGGTCAATTAATTAATAAAATATTAAACCAGAAATTTAATTAATTTAGGGTCCTAAGTTAGGATTAAATCTTTAAAGGCAAAATTTGTGGGTCCTTGGAAAATGATTTTGAAAGCCCCAGGCCAAGGGAATATTGAGAATTTTAAGAAATTTTGGACCTTTGGGCTTTGGTGGTTAAGTCAAAGTCAAAATTTTGGGGTAATTAACTCAAAAATAATATTTTTGAGTTAATTAAAATTGAATTAAATGATAAATTCGTTTTTTCCCCAAAATTTTAATTTCAACGCTCCGGATTAAAAGATAATTAAATCTTTTGGACGGTTGAGATTATTTTGACGAGGATCATCCAAACTAGCCGTTAGAGATCTAGTCCTATAAATTTATAGGTCTTTGTCATTCTTGGATCATCCGATCTCAGAATCGTGTACTTGTCTGGAAGCTCTTGTGAATTTTTCTTGGTGAATAAAGCATAAAGACTTTGGGGTTACAGATCTTGATGTTCCTTCTCAAATTTATGTGGTGAATTATTTCTGAACTCTGCTACTTGGTTTCTTGTGTTTTATGCTTGATGGCCTACATGGATTGATCTGCATATAGGTATCTTATGCAGTTTTCTGGATTTATGAAATAGCATTCTGATTTTTCAATGGATCTCATGTTGTTTTCTTGAATCTCTATCAGTTTAAAGCTCAGATCTAAGTGTGCAGGGGATTTTTTAAAGGATTGGGCGTTTGGGGAAATCTTCAGTTGGATCAGCCAACTCCCAATAAGCATAGATTTGATAAGCTCTTGATTTGTTAAATTCTGGGTCAATCTTACGATATTTGGGTTTTGCAGGGTTTTCTAAGGCTTGTGCCTCTCATTAAAATCTTAATCTCTGAAAATTGAGCTAAAATGGATTTCAAATCTAACCATGAGGGTTTTAAATTTGTAAATTAGTGTAAATTTGTAATT
>CM076574.1:698725295-698918233 GCA_034641835.2 Pinus albicaulis
AATCTAACCATGAGGGTTTTAAATTTGTAAATTAGTGTAAATTTGTAATTTATCTGCGAGGGTTTAATTGTTTCTTGGGGTGTGTATTCAGATCTGGCCTCAGAATCCTCATTGTGGACAATTCTGGGCGTTATTTTTAAGGTGCGTTTTAAATCTGAACTTAAAATTGAAGAATTTCTAAGTAGCGGGGTGATTTGAATATACTGGGTGTAATTATTAACTCTGATGCTATTCATTTCCATCGATATACAATCTGGCCTTCGATTTCCATTCGAATCTGCTTACGCCTCTCTGCTCTCCATCGAGATCCTTCTCTTCTGTCCGCTCAGCTATTTGCAAATCTGTTTGCTGCATTTCATCAACTTTCTCCTTTGCTGCCAGCTTGCCCATCGATCTCTGTGCTATTAGTTTGCTCTGTCGCCCAGCATTCTCCATCTTCAACCGGCGTCCAAGCTTCATCTCCTCAAGCCGCAATCATCGAACCCTCGTGTTCCCTCTTTTGCAAGCCGTCAACCCTTCATTCGTCCATCTCCTTTCTGCATATCGATTCTTCCATCTGCAATCGCTTTCCTTCTCTGCCATCCAAGACGTCTCTGCTCCAGCCTACAGCAAACTCAAACAAACGACGTTTCAAATTTATTTGTCCCCCTCGTCCTGCCGGCGTCCATCTCTATCTCTGCCGTCCTGTTCACGTCCGACCTGCACACGGCAAAACGATAAACACAAACGATGAACAGAAGAAAAACCATCGCATATATCTCAAATCCGTTTTTGCCCTAGCGTCGTGCCCTACCTCTTCGATAACCTGCAAAACGAAAAGTTAAAAACAAGCACATAAAACTCTGAACGTATATGCATTAATTCGATTTGCTTTGTGGAAGGTTTAGCGTTATTTTTGTTAGCCGTAGAGTTAGATCTTAGATTTATTCGAGTTAGAATTTTAATTTTGTTTCAGTGTAGAACGTTAGTTTTAACTTATAGTTTTTATTTATTTATTTTAGATTTAAACTTAGTTTTATTTTGTTTTAATTTAGTCATAGTTTTAAACTTCGATTTTAGTTTTAGTTTTAATTTTCGTTGTATAGCTCTTTTTAGATATTAGATTTCTATTTTTATGTTAAAGTTTAATTTAGTGTAGTTTGTAAATTTTTAGATTTGAGTTTTATTTTAATGTTAGATTTAACTTTAGGGTTTATATTCAAGTTGTAGCTTAGATTTAGATTTTCAATTTTAGATTCAAATAATAATAAAAAATAAAAAATAAAAAAATTTCAAAAAAATCCTAAAAAAAAATATAAAATCCAAAAATATAAAAATTTTCGATTTTCAATAGTCAAATGAGCTTTTGAAATTTTATCTTAAGAGTGACTATACGAAATCATTGATTTGTCTGGGTCGAGATTAATTGAGCATTTTAAATCCTGGCATTTTCATTATTCATGGTTGTGGTGTTTTTAATTGAATAGCATTGATCAATCGTGTTTCCATAAGCAGCAGTTAGTCATCATTCACTGGTTTATAATTGCATAACGAGATCTTGTTTGACTCCATAAGGCACTGGTCTTAAAAGTGAAATCTAATCTGTGGAATCTCGTTTATTTTGTCAAGTACTTGATGTTCTAGCTGTGTCTCCTAGATTTATCCTTCATTTCTAAAACAATCTGTGCGACAACACCTCCCTATAATTGGAAGATTTAGTTTCATCCCTAAAATGACAAGATAAATCCTTTATATCGACTCCAATGGAAGAACGAAGCCCTTGTTCTTCATTGAGTTCAGCCTGGTGACTCCCCTTTTGATTATTATGTAGAGACTGAGGAAATGGCTCATTGGGATGTACATGAGGTTAATATTTGTGATTTTCTCCACATAGAAGAGGGGAAGTGGGACATTACCTATTATTTTTCCAACGATCTGATATATGACGTTGATGGTGATCATGTCCTTCCTTTGTCTCCTCGATCATACTCCCTGCATGTTCCTGAGGACACCAATGAGAATGATATGCCTTAAATGGCCCTTGAGAAAAAGTTAGAGCTTGATCGTGGATTAATCTATATTTAGATTGTGGGAAAGGATCCAATGGCATAAGTTGGATTCCTCTCTTCGCTCCTCACCCATGACCCTTAATACATGGTCATCTTATTTTCCCACCTCCCACCCCTATGGTTCAGCATGCAAATCTTGTGAAGGAGGAAGTGATATTTGGTTTCCCTATCTCATAATGACTCAGAAGGGAAATTGGTGTTATATTGATCTAATAATATGCTAGTTACATTGGTTGTATGACTATACTTGGGTCATGCATTGATGTTTGCGTTGCATGGTAGTGTAGTTGCATTGCATACTGTGTGAGCATTGCTAATAACATTCATCTCAGGTTTCGTATATATTAGACTGCATTTAGAATATATTTTAATTTATGTATGGATTTATACTCCATATAAAACATGGGCGATACCCTATGCCCAGTGCACATACTCCCAAACAAGTTTGTTGCAATGTAAAGGTTACAGGTCAGTGATCCCATGGATTGCTGGAGTTCTCATGAATCCCAATTCGAGTACATGTATCATGTGCTCTTTGGTGAGCTCATGTCCTATTTGGAGCCAGATGTTACCCACCAAAAGTGGGTGACTCCTAGGAGAATTTTTTTCTCCCACCATCTCTTCCAACCAGACAGCCAACAACACTTGCAGCCATCACTAGTTGATGATGATGTGCCATTAATATCTCTTCCACCTGCATCAGCCATATGTCTTCTCAGTTCTCACCCACCTTGCATGAACACATGAAAGAAAGTGGGCTTCTGATCAAATGTACTTTATTCATTTTGCAATATGCTGCTTATCCTTGTTTGTATTTGGGCTTTTGGAACGAATTATGGGTTAATCTGGAAGGAGGGGTTTTGACCGTGATTTTGTTCCCTCACCTTAAATGGGGGATTAATCTTCGTGATCCTAGTCCATTGGGGCCTCACCTAATGGCCCAATGGGTATAGGAGAGGCACTACTTGGGAAGCCCTAATCGAGATAGAGTGTTCCATCTATCCATATTCCATATTTACCACTTTCCATCTTACATTACAAGCCCAATGTTCCACCTGCATTCTTCGATTTCAACTGACCATTAGTTCTCTAGGATTTGGCACCCTTACATGCTACATCCTCATACCTAGGTAGGGCCCGGAACTTGGCCCTAGGAGGTTGATGCAGCTAAAAGAAAAAGGAAAAAGCATATATTGGCCACAAGAAATATAAAAGAAATAATATCAAAATGCAAAAGATGGTCGGGACATACACATTAGCACATGGTGAAATGCCTAGCATGAGCTCTACCTCACCCTTATGGCCATCATTTGATTCCTAAGCAACATATTGCTCCTATACATCACGATAAAGGAACCCTTGCATGTCCCAACCCCTGATGGGAAATGAGTTGCCTCATCACTAAGGGGTTAATAATTGTTATACATGATACAAAGCAAGCTCTAACCCATTGAGCTACGAGCAGTAATACAAAGAAAAATCAAGAAAAAATAAAAGACACATAAGAGGGGTGGAAAAACAAAGATCGGGTTGGTAACTCATTCATTCACAATTGTTCCCTCCTCTTATCTATAAACCCAAGATGTGGATCCCCATCATCTTGGCCCCTTTGACCATGAAACTTGGCCATGAAGTCTTCTCCCCTCAGTTACCATCATTATTCACAAAATACTTATTGACTGAAGGGTGGACTCAGGAAATTTCACTTCCCCTTGGGGGCTGGAAACACCTAATAGGGTTGTCCTTTAGCCACTCCTACCTAGGGAGGTAACTCCATTACGAGTTCAAAGCCCCAAATTTGGAAGGGAATCCTTGTTTGAAGTGTCAAAAATCCCATTACTTTGAAGCTTGATCCACTTAGATGCAAAAATGATTATTGTACCTGATGATTTGTTGTTGCCACTAAACTTTGTGATGTGATCGTTAGGTGGTTCCACAAGTTGAGAAATCTAGGGAAGAATAGATTAGGGTTCTATAAATTTGATTTCTCTTTATCCTTGACACTTTCTTGTGATATTAGATTAGTGTGTCATCGTTATTATGTTTTTATGTTCATCATCAAGAAAAATGCCAATAAGAAGATCAAAATGCAAACAAGAAGACACTAGAAATAGGCTCCAAGCCAGGGAAAAACCCACAAGGGGAAAACCCAGAAACTCCTTTTCGAATAAATTCAATGAAGACTTCCAAGACCTTGACTTAAGATTAACCACCAAAGGATAAGCCAGCCAAACCCCAACGAATTCTTCTGCAATTTCATATCTAATGAAACCCTAGTTTCCTCCAATAAACTCGCACGTGTGACCTTGTAGAGATGCCAAAACAGAATTCTTCGTCCTTCTTTCTCTTCGTTGCCCTCCTGACTATCTTGCTCCTTCTCGATTCGGATCAGATCAGAAACTAGATGTGATTATATGTCTCTAATGAGGACAAGATCCTTCTTTTTATAGCCATCTTGAGGGGTACATTAGACCTCTTTTAGGCCGACTTGTAGGTTGGTCAACTTGTCCTTTTGGTGACTTCTAGACTCATCTTTTATAAAAAATATTTTTCTTTTTCTTGATACAAGAGCCCTTCAAGGGACTTTACATTATGACTTTGACTCTTTGACATGACTCAACTGTGAAAATTTCTAAATATACTTAAATAGAAACCCTAATGTTAAATTCTTGATTTACTTCTCCTACTTACATAAGTTATTAATCTAATATTTTCAGCATTAACATCGAAGCAAATACATTAACAGCCTACACATGCAGATCTAAACTGAATAACATGCTCAATGACAAAGTGACACACAAGGATTTTCTGGACAACTGTCCCCGGAAAAACCCAATGCTAGAAAACCAGTGCTGCTAGCTTCTGGAGGGTTTTTATTATTACGCAGATTCTAAGTACAACAGATCTAGGCACCAAACTGGTTAACCCGACAGAGAAATAAAAACGGCAGCAATACCTCTATTCCGGAGACAAAAAATATGACCGATTCACACCCTCAAACGAGATTTACAGAACTCAGTCTTTTCCAGCCTCTAGGAACCCCAGCGCTGCCCTGAAGCCCTCAACGCTAGCCCTGCTGGCCTACGTCAACCTCTACGCTGCTCAGGAAGGGCCTGCATCAACCTAGACTGGGTTACGTTGCCCCTGCACTGCCTCTATTGGGCCTGCATCAGCACTCCTGGCCTCCTACTGCCTCTACATTGCCCCTACTCGGCTCTAGGCTGCTCTACGTAGTTGTTGCATAGATGTTGCTTCCTCTATGTTGCTCTGGTCTGCTACTTCTCTGCCCTTGTTGTACTCTTGGCTTGGGACTAGACCATCCCCCTTGCCAATACTGCCCCTCGCTGCAGTTGAAGCCTAAAACACTTCTGAAATTTTTAGCAAACCAAGCTCTATAATTCCAGCTTAGCTTCAGTGATCTGCTAGTATGTGTATTCTCCAGCTGACCCCAAACCCTCTTCTTATACTTTTCTCGTAGAAACATCAACGGTCATGATCTAATCTTGAATCGACGACTAAGATTAGAAGATGCTTGATCCATGTCACTTAAGTCATTCTCATCACATGTTTAATTTAATTAACTTTAATCTTTTAATTTTCCTAAGTTAGACTTAGGGTCCTTAATTAAAAAGATTAACTAATTAAATATCTCTTAAACAAAATGGAATTTCCCAAAACGCTTTATGGGTCTTGGAGATCTTATGTACTCTAGTCCCTCCACAAATTTTGGGAGCTAGAGCACATCCGATGCTGCCCCAACACCCCAAAATCCTTCTTTTAGGCCGACTTGTAGGTTGGTCGACTTATCCTTTTGGTGGCTTCTAGACTCATCTTTTACAAAAAATATTTTTCTTTTTCTTGATACAAGAGCCCTTCAAGGGACTTTACATTATGACTTTGACTCTTTGACATGACTCAATTGTGAAAATTTCTGAATATACTTAAATAGAAACCCAAATGTTAAATTCTTGATTTACTTCTCCTACTTACATAAGTTATTAATCTAAAATTTTCGGCATTAACATCGATGCAAATACATTAACAGCCTACACATGCAAATCTAAACTGAATAACATGCTCAATGACAAAGTGACAAACAAGGATTTTCTGGACAACTGTCACTCGAAAAACCCAATGCGGGAAAACTGGTGCTGCTAGCTTCTAGAGGGTTTTTATTATTAAGCAGATTCTAAGAACAACAAATCTGGGCACCAAACTGATTAACCCGACAGAGAAATAAAAACAGCAGCAATACCTCTATTCCGGAGACAGAAAATCTGACTGATTCACACCCTCAAATGGGATTTACAGAACTCACCCTTTCCGGCCTCTAGAAACTCCAACGCTACTCTCAAGCCCTCTACGCTAGCCCTACTGGCATGTGTCAGCCTCTGTGTTGCTCAAGAAGGGCCTGCGTCAACCTAGACTGGGTTACGTTGCCCCTGTGCTGCCTCTATTGGGCCTGCATCAGCACTCCTAGCCTCCTACTGCCTCTACAGTGCCCTTGCTCGGCTTTACGTTGCTTTGCGTAGCTGCTGCATAGATGTTGCTTCCTCTGCGTTGCTCTCGTATGCTACTTCTCTGCCCTTATTGTACTCTTGGCCTGGGACTAGACCATCCCCCTTGCCAATACTGCCCCTCGCTGCAGCTGAAGCCTAAAACACTTTTGAAATTCTTAGCAAACCACGCCCTAGAATTCCAGCTTAGCTTCAGTGATATGCTAGTGTGTGTGTTCTCCAACTGACCCCAAACCCCCTTCTTATGCTTTTCTCGTTGAAACATCAACAGTCTTGATCTAATCTTGAATCGACAACTAAGATTAGAAGATGCTTGATCCATGTCACTTAAGTCATTCTCATCACATGTTTAATTTAATTAACTTTAATTTTTTAATTTTCCTAAGTTAGAGTTAGGGTCCTTAATTAAAAAGATTAATTAATTAAATATCCCTTAAACAAGATGGAATTTCCCAAAACTCTTTATGGGTCTTGGAGATCTTATGTACTCTAGTCCCTCCACAAAGTTTGGGAGCTAGAGCACATCCGATGCTACCCCAACACCCCAAAATCTCAACACTCCCTCTTAGCGAGGACAGTGCTCTAGCAAAACACTTCACTCTGAAGGCTGCTCTGATCTCTGGTGTGGGTCTCTGCGCTGATGCTTGGCTTGCTGCCCTTCATCACTGCGTTGTTGCTTCTCTTTCGTATTGCTGCCTATGACGCAACCACGGTCACTGCTACATCCGTACTACAGCTCCCTCTCAAGTTGTTGCATCGTGCTGCCAACTGTTGCACTGCAACTCAGTTGCTGAGAGTAAGAAATTGAAGGACTCATGCACAATCTTTGACATACAAGTTAGTTGGGTTGCATCTCATCACTGAAGCTCCATAGGTTGTTGCTCTGCGTTGTCCTCTGGAGGTGCAGCTCTGTACTGCGTAAGCAGGCCTGCTTTGCGCTACCTCTGCGTTGCTGCCCTCAACGTTGTTGTTGCGTTGCGTTGTCCTCCTGAAGCCTTTGCGTTGCTAAAGCACTGCACTGCGTACCCTACACTATTGCAGTATGTGCATTGCGTTGCTCCCTCATCAGCGTGTCAGCTCTGCCTCTGCTCCATCCATGATCTTCTGCACCCGCACCCACTGCTTCACTTGTCCCACTACCGTCTTAAGGCTCCTGTAGCTAGTATGTGATCCAAGAGTTCGGCTACTCAAGGATCCCGCCATCACTCTGTAGTTTCTCTACAGATCCATATCACCCCACTTTCGTGGTTCACGAGCGCTCATGGCTACGTCATCGTCGAAGCCATCGTCTGCTACAACAGCCTTGGAACTAGAAGCTTCCTTGTCCTTCTTCTTCCGAGGACAATTGTTGGTGCAATGTCCAAGTTCGCCACACTGGAAACATTTGATCTTTGACAGATCACGCTTCTTTTTCCCTTGCTGCATATTTGATGGAAAGGATGCATCTTCCTCTTCCTCCTCCTTTACCTTGCTCGAACCGGTGTTGTAGTGCCTTTTGGTCATTCAGCGGATCTCCTCTTGTCGAAGGATAGCCCACATGTTGTCCCAGTTGGGAAGGTCTGCTCTGCCTAAGAGACTTTGGACAAAAGTTTCCCAGTCCTTTGTGACTGCATTGAGAGCAGTCCTCACCATGACATCGTCATCCACCTTGACCCCCACGCCAATCAGTTGATCCCGGATCGACTATAGTCTAGATAGTAAAGGATCGATTTTCTCTCCCTTGGACATCATGAATAACCTCAGCTGGTTCTCCAGAAGCATCTTTCTCTGGATGGACCTCCCTTGATACAATGTGGTTAGAGCTTCCCACATCTCATGAGCCGTGTTCTTCTCGACTATGTGTGGTACCACATGATCTTTGACCCCATCCATAATGAAGCGTTTGGCATGTGCCGTTGCTTCATTATGCTTCTCCAAAAGAGCTGCATCGATTGGTGTAGCCAAGACTTTCTCTGCATGCTCCCGTATAACGTAGGCCTCAAGGACTACCAGGATTCTAGCCTTCCAAATCACAAAGTTGGACAGGCAGTCCAACCTATCCTGATCACGCAGTCCGTGTGGCACCATCTACTCAAAAAAAATTCGGAGCGGATCCTCCTCTCTATGCTAGAGATTCAAATCTAGGGTCCTTGGCGAGAAAGGCACCCTCTGCTCCCTCTGACAACTAACTCCCTCCCTTAGAAGTCTTCCAAACACAACGAATCACCTCTCTTCGATCCTCTGATCGATCTTCAGATTTCTTTGGCGGGAAATCTTTTGAGAAACTTTTCTCCTCCCTCTCTTTGTCAACTTAGCTTAGGCTAAATTCTGCAACAGCAGAATCTTCACCCCACCAGCAATTGTTGAAGGTCTGCAGCTCAGCTTCCGGTTCACGGCACTCTGCACATCAATCAGATTCTAGACTGTGTCACCCT
The DNA here is from genome assembly GCA_034641835.2 of Pinus albicaulis. Lineage (NCBI taxonomy): Eukaryota > Viridiplantae > Streptophyta > Pinopsida > Pinales > Pinaceae > Pinus > Pinus albicaulis. The sequence continues at coordinate 698,734,275 of CM076574.1, forward strand.
CGCTGGCCTCTATGTGAGCAGATTGGCTTAGCGCAGCGCAGGCTGCTACTACGTCCCTCTGGAAGACTCTGCACTGACTCTGCGTCAACCTCTACGTGGCTCTGTTGCCTCTACATCCCTCTGCTGTTGCGCTACCCTCTTCGGTTTATCTGCTACTGCTGTTGCTTTCTGCAACACAGATTCTTTAGCCTTCTTGCTGGAGATCCAGCTAGATCTGCAATCACTCTGCCGCCATGTGAAAATTTCTAAATATACTTAAACATAAACCCTACTGTTAAATTCTTGATTTACTTTTCCTACTTACATAAGTTATTAATCTGAAATTTTCAGCATTAACATCCTACACATGCAAATCTAAACTGAATAACATGCTCAATGACAAAGTGACAAACAAGGATTTTTTGGACAACTGTCCCAGGAAAAACCCAATGCAGGAAAACTAGTGCTGTTAGCTTCTGGAGGGTTTTTATTGTTAAACAAATTCCAAGTACAACAAATCTGGGCACCAAACTGGTTAACCAGACAGAGAAATAAAAACGACAGCAATACCTCTATTCCGAAGACAAAATCTGACTGATTCACACCCTCAAACGGGATTTACAAAACTCAGCCTTTTCCGTCCTCTAGAAACCCCAGCGCTGCTTTGAAGCCCTCTACGTCAACCTGTTAGCATGCATCAGCCTCTGCACTGCTCATGAAGGGCCTGCGTCACCCTAGACTGGGTTATGTTGCCCCTGTGCTGCCTCTGTTGGCCCTGCGTCAGCCCTCCTGGCCTCCTACTCCCTCTGTGCTGCCCCTGTTGGGCTCTAGGTTTCTCTGCGTAGCTACTACTTCCGCTGCGCTGCTCTGGTCTGCTATTTCTCTGCCCTTGTTGTACTCTTGGCCTAGGACTAGACCATCCCCCTTGCCAATACTGCCCCTCGCTGCAGCTGAAACACTTCTGAAATTCTTAGCAAGCCACGCCCTAGAATTCCAACTTAGCTTCAGTGCTCTGCTAGTGTGTGTGTTCTCCAACTAGCTCCAAGCCCTCTTCTTATACTTTTCTCGTTGAAACATCAACGGCCGTGATCTAACCTTGAATCGACGGCTAAGATTAGAAGATGTTTGATTCACGTCACTTAAGTCATTCTCATCACATGTTTAATTTAATTAACTTTAATCTTTTAATTTTCGTAAGTTAGACTTAGGATCCTTAATTAAAAAGATTAATTAAATAAATATCTCTTAAACAGGATGGAATTTACCAAAACGCTTTCTGGGTCTTCGACATCTTATGTACTCTAGTCCCTCCACAAAGATTGGGAGCTAGAGCACATACGATGCTACCCCAACACCCCAAAATCTCAACATCAACAAATCCTAAAGCACACAATGGGTGCTTGACCTACAATGGGCAAGAAACCCATTTCATAATAAAATAATGTTCTTCTTTTTACAAATAAATATTTTCCATTTCTTTCTTTTTACAAGTACAATGATTACATAACATCATTACAATTATGAAGACCAACACTACTTACATCTTCAACATTCCCTCTTAACTAGGGAGGTATTCATAATTGACTATAGGTACAAGGATAGTACTTCCATTAAAAAGATCTCATACGAAGAGTCGGATTGGTAAGCCATCTCCTAAGCTATTTTTTCAGCTTATATTAGTGCATCTCATCATATCGACCAGCATTGTCATATAGCAAGGCCTTGACTATGTTAATTTTGGGCATCTAGGTCCAAACTCCATGTTGCATTGTTCATATGACGATGGTAATATTTTTGTTGGATTCCTCTTTCGGAGAGGTGCAAGATTGATCTAAAGATCATCTTGATCGAATGAGTAGAACATTGATTTTGAATTTATTTTCCACATGTGCAAGGTCGGCCAGATTTATCCCACATGCCTAAGAGATGTGTCACACACCCTCATTAGTGAATATAAATTGGAGAGACTTGGAAGAAATCATATCAAGGACAAATGGCCTCCTCAACCTACAAGGGTTTCAAGGCTGATGATAAATTGACTAATAAGTCTGATTATCATGCATGGAAGATGTCCTTGGATTTGGCGCTAGAAGATCAAGATGTCATGGACTATGTACAGGGGAATATTCAAGAGCCTCCATCAAATGCAGTTGTTGCCACGAAGACGAAGTATAGAAAAGGGGAAATCAAAGCAAAGATGATTATCCGGGATTCTATTCACAAGCACTTGGTTGCTTACATTTCTGAGTTGAAGACATCTAAGGAGATGTATGATAAGCTAGTGAGCATGTTCAGGGCTAGCAATGCTAATCAAATCCTCTTCTTCAAGAATCAATTGAAGAATATCAAGAAAGGTAAGGATGAATCTATTCAATCCTATTTTATGAGGCTCACTGAAATCAGGAATAACCTCCTAGCTATTGGGGAAGCAATATTTGATCGAGAGATGGTTCTTATTGCACTTGGAGGTCTCCCCCGTGATTGGCATGTATTCAATACCACTATTCTCAATAATAATGTGATTCTTGATTTTGATGAAATATTGACGAGATGCACTCAAGAGGAAACAAGAATGATGGAGTATGCCTCTAATGGTAATGGAAGTGACCCTACTGCCTTCGCCGCTCATGCAAAGAAGAAGAACCATGGTGGCCCGAGAAATCAAAACCATGGTAGAGCGGGGCCCAAAGGAAGGAAGGGAAGATGTTACACTTGTAACAAGACTGGTCACTATGCAAGAGAGTGCCCTAATAGAAGGGACTCTCCCAGGGATGATGACAACAACAACTCGAGAAGGAATGGCAGGAACAACATGTTCCAAGGAAAAAGGAAGGCTCCCTTTGATCGTAATGGAAATGGGAAACCTTTCAAGAGGTCAAGAAATTCCAGGTACGATGAGTCTAATGTTGTTGATAATAAGAGAAATGATTTTATTCTTGTATCTGCCCTCTCTGCTGCATCTCCACCCGACACCCTAGATGTCTGGTTAATTGATAGTGGTGCTTCAAGGCACCTCACTGGTTATAAAGAAGCCCTTTCTGATTTGGTTGAGAAGGATACTAATCTGGAAATTATCCTTGGAGATAATGCCACCTATCCCGTGAAAGGGACAGGGACTGTGACCCTCCATTTATCTCAAGGTCAAGTCATCCGATTACAAGATGTGTTGTATGTACCTAATTTGAAGAAGAACCTTGTGTCCATTTCGGCAATGGAAGACAAAGGGTTCAAGGTGGCATTCGTTGATGGAAATGTACTTATCTAGAAGAAGAACTTCAAGGAAGCTCTTTCTATTGGTTTTAGAGTAGATACACTCTACGAGGTTGGAGGAAGTCCATTGGGGGCTATGACATGTGATACAACTCTTCAAATAGAGATATGGCAAAGCAGGTTTGCACACCTTCATTACAAAGCCCTTCTCGAAGCAAGGAAGGTGGTGACAGGGATGCCCGAATTGAGAGATGATCATGAAGGTATATGTCAGGGTTGTGCCGAAGGGAAGCATACAAGGGGACCACTCCCCTCAAGTGTCACAAAGACAACTGATATCTTGCAGTTGATACATTCTGACTTATCTGGTATGTTGCATGTGACATCCTTGGGAGGATGTTCCTATTACATGACTTTTACAGATTACTTCTTCCGCAGGAGCTGGATATATTTTTTGAAGAAGAAGGACGAAGCATTCAAATGGTTTTGTTTCGAGGACTGACACTAGGACCGAGTATGAGTCAAATGAGTTTAATGACTTTTGTAGAGAAGCTGGCATTAAGAGGTAGACCACAACTACGTACACTCCTAAGCAAAATGGTGTTGTTGAAAGAAAGAACAGGATCATTGTGGAAGCTGCCCGAGCCATGCTATGTGACCAAGGTCTTCCGAAGTTTCTATGGGGAGAAGCTACGAACAATGTTGTGTATGTTCACAACAGATGCCCACATTCCGCTCTGGACTCCAAAACTCCCGAAGAAGTCTTCTCTGGTAAGAAACTCAATGTTTCTCATTTTAGATTTTTTGGTTGTCCTGTTTACTTTCATGTGCCGAAAGAAAAGAGAAGCAGGTTGGATGCTTCTGGAAAGAAGGGAATGTTTGTGGGCTATAGTGAAACTTCGAAGGCATATAGAATCTATGTGTCTGGTCAAAGAGAAGTGGAGATATGCCACGATGTCACCTTCGATGAAGATGCTGCCCTCAAGAAAGTAAGAAATCTTCCTAGCTCCAAGGAAGACAAAGAAGATGAAGGAGCAGGGAAGCTGGAAGAGCCGAAGGATGACCTAGTGCCCGAAGTTGAAGGACCTATGGATCCCATTGATCCACCTCCTTCAAATAAGAGAAGACCCTCATGGCTTAGGGATACTCTAAGATGCCGAGAGACATATTGCCCCAAGGGGGACATTCTGTGAAAGCAAGAAGCCGAAGAGATACCAAGGGTATCTAGCAGCCATGAGTACGATAGTACAATCTGAGCCTGGAACATTTGAAGAAGCCATAAAGCATCAAGTTTGGAAGGATGCTATGCATGAAGAATATGAGTCCATTATGAAGAATGATGCCTGGGAAGTGGTCCCAAGACCGGAGGACAAATCTTTTGTCACCTCAAAATGGCTATATAAGATCAAGCATGGATCTAATGGAAGTGCTGAAAAGTACAAGGCAAGATTCATTGCCCGAGGCTTCTCTCGAAAAGAAGCCATAGATTATGATGATATATTTGCACCTGTGGCCCGCTATACCACCATATGATCTATTATTGCCCTTGCTACTACGCAAGGATGGAGTCTACATCAGATGGATGTGAAGACCACTTTTCTGCATGGATCTATAAAGGAAGAGGTGTATGTGGAGCAACCTCTAGGGTTAGAAGTCCGAGATAGAGACACCCATGTATGCAGGTTGAAAAAAGCCCTCTATGGGTTGAAGCAAGCCCTCAAGGCTTGGTACGAAAGGATAGATAGCTACTTGATGAAGTTGGGCTTCACTCAAAGTAATGTTGATCTGAACATTTATTTTAAGGTTGATAGAGAAAGGCCTCTCATTTTGGTTCTCTATGTGGATGATCTCTTCCTGACAGGTGTTGACCCTCTCATTCATTAGCGTAAGAGGGAGCTAGCTTCCGAGTTTGAGATGAAAGACCTAGGACTGATGCACTACTTCCTAGGCTTGGAGGTCTGGCAGAGGCCAGGTGAGATTTTCCTTTCTCAAGGAAAATATGTCATGAAACTACTGGAGAGATTTGGTATGGTGGACGGTAAGTCTGTGTTGACACCGATAGAACTCAACTTTAAGAAGTTGAGTGGAAACACTGTTGGGCGCGTGCTAGCAAATTCTACCGAGTATCGACAACTTGTAGGGGCCCTAATGTTCTTAATGAACTCCCGTCCGGACGTATGTTTTGCAGTGAACACTTTGAGTCAACATATGGTTGAACCTCATCACATTCACTGGATTGGTGCCGAGAATCTGTTGAAATATCTTCGGGGCACAATCAACCATGGGCTGAGATACACTGCCGGGAGTTTGAGACTCCATGGATGTACTGATGTCGATTGGGTTGGCAAGGTGGTGGATCGCAAGAGCACATCTGGATGTTGCTTCACCTTGGGTTCTTCTTCGATATCTTGGATGAGCAGGAAGCAGAAGTTAGTGGCTTTGAGCACCGCTGAGGCCGAATACATTGCAGCGAGTATGGCCTGTTGTGAAGTTGTTTGGTTGCGAAAGCTCTTCAGTGAGTTGTTCGAGCATGTGCTAGATACCACCGTTATCCTTTGTGATAACCAGAGTGGGATTCATATTTCTGAGAATCCCGTCTTCCACGATCGATCCAAGCATATTGATATCAGTTACCACTTTATCCGGGATATAGTACAGCGAGGCGTCGTAAGGCTCGATCATATAGGAACTGATCATATAGGCTCAGATTTCTCATCTTGTCCTGATGATGAACCACACTGCTGGTTCGAAACGCGTCAACAAAATTTTCTTACATGTGATTTTCACCGAAAGTTCTTATACACATATAGGAGCTGATGAGCAAGTCGCGGATATTCTCATGAAGCCTCTGGGGAAGGTCAAGTTGCTAACCTTCTGTGAGAAGCTTGGAATCTTGGAAAGACCCTATTCTGAGGGTCCTGCTTGAGTTGGACTATGAGCTCTGGGAGCTCCAGGGGGATTGGGGACAGCTTCTTGGAGCTATAAGCTCTCACGAGACTAGGCTTGTCGAACCTTGTGGTGCTTCTGCCCCACCATTATGATATTGAGTTGGTTTGCCTCTCTCTGATCTATGACCCGCACGCATCCTACCCATGGAGTTTCAGACTCATGGGAAGTACCTATCATTTGGCCAATGAGGTGGGAAATGTGGATAGAGACCATAGCAAGACCGATGGACACATCAAAGATTGTCGTACTCTCTATGTCTAGGATGGCACATGTTCAACACCTTGATCTGAGATCAAGTAAGATGAGGTTTTATCCTCTAAACTGACTTCGGGTCAGCAAACTAACTTCGGGTAAGTATGAGACTCTTTTGAGTATGAGAGGGGTTTTTACCTGTAAGCTGACTTCAGGTTAGTTGTGTGTCATGTCTTTGTGACTCACCTTTTACTCTGAAATAAAGAGCTAGCAAAGCAAGTTACAGCGGGATGACGCACGATGTTTGGTTTGGTACATGATGAATGTCACTTGTGGACAGATGGAGTTCTCCCTAGTTGAGAGGGAGTGTTAATTTTGGGCATCTAGGTCCAAACTCCATGTTGCACTGCTCATATGACGATGGTCATAATTTTGTTGGATTCCTCTTTCGGAGAGGTACATGATTGATCTAAAAATCATCTTGATCGGATGAGCAAAACATTGATTTTGAATTTATTCTCCACATGTACAAGGTCGGCCAGATTTATCCCACATGCCTAAGGGATGTGTCACACACCCTCATTGATGAATATAAATTGGAGAGACTTGGAGGTTATTTTCTCATCATCTCATCACACATTCTCTCATTGTGATCTCATTGGTTTGATAGCCTTTGGAGGCCTTTTTCCCTCACACGTGTGGAGCAAAGTTGTTGTTTTCTACGCTTATCTGTTTAGAGCTTTCTGTTTTCTGCGCTGATCTGTTTAGGGCTTTCCTGCTTCAGCATTGACCAGCATTGATCGTGGTCAACCCTTGGTTGTTTGACCTCAATCTTCTGCAGAAATTACGATTTTAGGAGGCCGTACAGTTGGGCACTAAAATCGAGGAATTTTGGGTTGTTTGACCGAAGCCCAAGTTTGTTGCGTTGACTTTTCTGAAGCTACCTACATTGACTTTTCTGCGCAGTCCCTGGTTTGACTTGCGTTGACTTGTGATGAGTTGTCTTTGAGGGTTGTGGGTGTGACACATGAAAGTGTTGGTTGACCAAGAAAGACTTTGTTGGTTGAAGCATCCTGCTAACCGTCGTAATGCCACAATATCTCATATCATTGCTAGACAAAAGGAATTGTAAATCTGATCTATATTTGGCTTGTCTTCTATTGATCTATTATTGTGTTCTATTAGCATTTTACTTTCAAGTTTATGTGAGTATTGGGCCTAAGAAAGATTGAAGTAAAAGTGCATCAAGCATAGAACACCATGATTATCTAAATTTAACAGGCTAACAGCTCTATCTCTCCACTAGATTAGAGCACAATGTTGGGGAGAGTGATTTATAGACACCTTCATCATTGTCTCTCAAGGCACATACCCATCTGGATGTTCACAAGGTATGTGCTTTTAAGACCATTCCCCTCTTGGATTTACACATCCTCAAGGAATTTCCAACCAACCGAGGTAAACATGTAATGAGAGGCTACTAATATGAGGTTCAACCTCCTAAATGACCTTCGACTACTCTTGCTTATTGGATGCCCTACCTCATCCTCAAATAGTATTCGTATTGGTCTCAGATTGCTTACCCAATCCTCCATTCTTTCTTCAAGGTGTGAAGACAAGAATGATGTGTCTAGCTCTCTCTTGACCAAGGAGGATGTACTCATTCCTTTACACATGAAGGGAATATATCCAAACTCCCTCTCAACTAGAGACTTGCTTCCAATATCAGCTATGTATTCTTCCGTGGAGATCATGGTACTATTAGTTGCTTGTAGGCCTCATTTTTCTACATCATCAACTTCTATGCATATCATGGAGCCATCGTCTTTCACAACTTCTCATAGGGACAAGCCATCACTTTCCATATCATCGAATTTTATCTATTGCATATTTATGAACCAGCCACTATGGAGCTTGAACATAGCTCCCTTTGAGCATCAGGAAAGTGATCTATCAAGACATCATCATCAAACCATCTGCAACCTTTCCTGTCAGTGATATATATCTTTTGGACTTAGACTGCCAAAGTCATCTACTCAATTTGTTGCTAAATCTTCCTGCAAAGCATCTTCTTTCGGTAGCAGAATTATATCAAACCATCAGAGGCATCGGATTATAATAGCTTCTTTACAACATGTCATGCCTTGTCTTCATCAACAACCTTCATCATACATCCAATCATTAGGAAGAGTCATCACATCAGGTCATCTTGTCGGGGATTATGTAGTTCCTTATCTTTCTAGCTTTTCGTCAAACTGCGTCCCATCTTGAAGATGGGACTTCATCATGCTGCAACTGTACCAACAAACTTCTAGGAAGTTCACTCCAAATCTGAAAGAGTAGAAAATGTATGCAATATCATTATGGTCCTCCTTCTACCAAGCGGAGGAATCTTACCATGAAGTCTTCTAACAGATAATCCTTGAATGACCCTCACCAACCAATTGTTGCATGAACTTCTACTATAGATGTATAGTGGACTTTCTTACCATGTTGTGCCAAATCTTTCTTTTCATCAATCAGCTCATAATGACGATCTTCTCAATCAGGTATCCATACAACCTTTCTTTTACACGGATCTTACTATACACATCAGAGTGCCCAAGGATACAACTTGTTTACCAAGTTAACATTCATAGGGTCCCTCCATTTTCCTCCTATCATGCTCACCAAATGGCGTGATTTTCTTTCCTAAACCATCTTCCTTTGTTTTAACTTTTCTTCATGATGCTCCTGCAATACTAATACCAAACACAACCAAGCAAATATATGTAATAATAAAAGCATAATGTTCATTAGTCTTCTAGGGTTTCCAGGAATCTAAGAGGATCGACGCCTAGGGATTTCAAATACAAATCTTAGCTTACGAAATCATCACATCCATGCATACTAGGGTTTATCATATACCCTAAACTACAATCTTTCTTTTCATCAATCAGCTCATAATGACGATCTTCTCAATCAGGTATCCATACGACCTTTCTTTTACACAGATCTTACTATACACATCAAAGTGCCCAAGGATACAACTTGTTTACCAAGTTAACATTCATAGGGTCCCTCCATTTTCCTCCTATCATGCCCACCAAATGGCGTGATTTTCTTTCCTAAACCATCTTCCTTTGTTTTCTTCATGATGCTCCTACAATACTAATACCAAACACAACCAAGCAAATATATCTAATAATAAAAGCATGATGTTCATCAGTCATTCTAGGGTTTCCAGGAATCTAAGAGGATCGACGCCTAGGGATTTCAAATACAAATCTTAGATTACGAAATCATCACAATCATCACATCCATGCATACTAGGGTTTATCATATACCCTAAACTACACTCAAGCCCTAGAAATCAGGAAATAGGGTTTCTATGAGGGAACAAGTTAGGGTTGGGGTTCCCATATGACTAGGGTTTACACAAGTTTTTTCAATCCTAGATATCAATTTTTAATATAAGGAACATTACAAACCCTAGACCCTAAGGAATTTTTTGTTTGATTCTTAACAAATGAATATACTATACATACCTCATGATTACGTACCTATGTACTTCATGATCATAAAGGTTGCTAGAAGGCCTACTACTGGATGCCATGCTCTTCTAATTGTTCTTCAACAGTGAATACTGCCATTGCTAAGAGTTGTCACGCAAAGGTATTGTGGTCTCTAATGATGTCATGATTCCTTTTGCTGCTCTTAGATGCAGACTTCAAAAAACTCTTTTCCTTCAGACAAAGATACCATGTTGTTTTCAGAGATCGGCTCTTCTTACTTTAGGATTCTACTGCTCCTCTGCTTGAAATTTTGTGACGCACAGGTCCCAAAGAATTTTATTTCAACGATATCCTTTTACCTGACAATTTTCTTGGAAGTCCTCAAGATGTTGACTTTGAGTGTTTCATTGATTCTCAACACAACAGAACCTTCCTTTCACCATTCACTGCCTATAGCTTCATATATCTAAGCTTCCTTTTCAATGTGAACAATCAATATACAAGTATCTTTCTTACTGAAGATTAGACTCTAGGACTAGAGCTTTCAAGACAACCCCTTAAATGTTGCTCTTGAAGTGATCCTATGGACAAGACTTCTTCTCAAGCTCAAAGCGACTTCAAGTATCTAGACACAAGATTACAAGTGTTATATACCTTTCAATGTCAAGAGAGGAGGTCGGCTCACTGTTGAATAGGTTTGCACTGTGCATATACATATATGCTAATTTCGTTACTGCAAATATGCATGCACAAATCCTTCACAACTTTGTGGATTTCATACCACAAGTTCTTTCCTTCTAGGCCACTCCACAAGTCAGTGAATTATGGTGAATATAGCTCGTTCGTCTAAGATAGGCTTATTGTGCCTTCAATCAATTTGATTTTATGCACAGAGTAAGAGTCTCGGCTCCTTTTCTTGGTGGTTGAGGCTTCAATATACGTCTTTTGAAATGTAATTGTGCCCAAAACATGAAGATGTCTTGGCTTCTTCTAATGTTACTCCTTCTAGCTTTCAATTAGGCCTTCAACTCCGATCTATGAAAACGGATTCCAACTTGCAAGATGACCCTTTTCAACAAGGAATTGATCAACCACCAATATGTTCAAGAATTTGGTTCTCTTGAGTAGACCTAATAGGTTTAGGTCCTCTTATGCTCAGAAACTCGGTCTTGGATCTCTTTATACACAGGTGTAGAGAGAGGATCCCGGTCCTCTTTCAATAAGGTTTGTGATTAGAACTTCAACTCTTTTGAGAAGGTAATGATAGCTCTCTTTTAGGGCTTCCAATGTTAACATATGCTCAGAAATTTAGGAAGACCTAGCCCATTTTTTAGGGTTATTGGAGGTGCCAATAAATAGGCCTTTGATGCCTTGCAAAAACTTATTATATCCTTAACAAATTCATTGATCTCCAAGGAGTATAATTATTGAGATAAATATACATACCAAAGATTTGAACTTATGAAGTTGCACAAAAATTCGGACCTTTTGATGAAAGCTTCAAACCTTGTAAGGTCCCTTTAGACCCTCGCTCTTTTAAAAGGATGTGCGGTCCTCCTTGGAATGCTAGATCAGCCTATCAGTCCTCCAAAACAGAGCTTCTTAAGCCCTCGCTCTCCTTACGGCCTTATCACTGTAGGTAGGGCATGTTTGAGTGCCCAGAATTTGATCTTTCTTCCTCTAGGAGCTTGGTCCTAGATAGATGTCCTCCTTGAGAGATAATGGAGCCCAATTAATCTTCTTTACTGCCCTTTCCTTCAAAGCCCTAGCTTTGATACCATGTTGAGAAATCTAGGGAAAAATAGATTAGGGTTTTATAAATTTGATTTCTCTTTATCCTTGATACTTTCTTGTGATATTAGATTAGTGCGTCATTATTATTATATTGTTTTGTTCATCATCGAGACAAATGCCAATAAGAAGATCACAATGCAAACAAGAAGACACCAGAAATAGGCTCCAATCCAGGGAAAAACCCACAAGGGGAAAACCTAGAAACTCTTTATAAAATCAATTCAATGAAGACTTCCAAGACCTTGACCCAAGATTAACCACCAAAAGGCAAACCAGCCAAACCCCAACAAATTCCTCTGCAATTTCAGATCTGAGGAAACCTTATTTTCCTCCAATAAACTTGCACATGTGACCCTGTAGAGATGCCAAAACAAAATTCGTCTTCCTTCCTTCTCTCCACAGCCCTCCCGGCTTTCTTGCTCCTTTTTCTCAGTTTAAATTAGATCAGAAACTAGATGTGATTGTATGTCTCTAATGAGGACAAGCTCCTTTTTATAGGCATTTTGAGGGGTTCATTAGGCCTCTTCTAGGCCAACTTGTAGGTTGGTCAACTTGTCCTTTTGGTGGCTTCTAGACTCATCTTTTACAAAAAATATTTTTCTTTTTCTTGATACAATAGCCCTTCAAGCGACTTTACATTATGAATTTGACTCTTTGACATGACTCAACAAATCCTAAAGCACACAATGGGTGCTTTACCTATAATGGGCAAGAAACCCATTTCATAATAAAATAACTCTCTTCTTTTTACAAATAAATATTTTCCTTTTTTTTCTTTTTACAAGTACAATGATTACATGACATCATTACAATTATGAAGACCGACACTAGTTACATCTTCAACACCACAGCCAAGACCTAGCCACCTTAATTGGTACCATGATTCCAAAGGAGCATATTGATACCCACAGATAAGGCGTTGAGAGCCATGGGACTCCAAGCAGAAAACTAAGCATCATATACACCCTTGGACACCTCTAGCACCCACAATGCTTTAGCACTTTACCTTGCATTTAACGATTTTCGGGATGACGCACCTAGACCCAGCATGCCTTCAACTGGCCTTAGCGCTTTGTGAGGGAGAGTCATTGATCCAGGGACGAGATGAGGATTGTCTCACCAGTAGACACGTGGTAGGGATAGCACCAACTTGGAAGCCCTCAATATTGGAGTAGAGACAGGAATACTATGGCCATTTGGAGACCCATGAGACCACATTTTTACCCCCAAGATGCAATTTAGGGCCCACACTAAGATTTTTATAGAGACCTAAGGGACAACCCTTAGGAGATCATTTTAGAGGGCTTTTACATATCACTTGACACCCTAACCCCTCAATGTATGCCCTAGAAGGGCCTATGCATGGATGGCATCAGCATAATAAGCCCTACAACTCACATGTGTGTGCAATCTTTTATGTTTTGTCTTGGCTAATAGGTCAGCTTCTGACCAAACTTGATCATTGAGACATAATTTAATGTTTAGGGGGCTTTTAGGCTAAAATAGGCATTCAAACTCCTCATATAACTAGAGGAGAGATTCATTTGTATCTCATCATCACACACACTTGGAATTCTAGCCTCTTTTGTAATTCAACCTTCTTGTATTATGGAGTAAAACAGATCTATGAATGCATTTTGACATTTGGAGCAAATTGTTTGTCTTTGGAGCTATTGTCTTGGATCAATGAATCGAATTTTGTGCATGTTATCTTGTAAGAGAGATTATTCTTGAATAATTATTTTCTTTATGTCTAGTGTATGGAATATATTGAATCTAGTGTTTGCAATTGTGCCATAATTTGTTGAAAATCTATTGAATAGTATCTAGATATCATTATTGCATGCATTACTCATGAATAACATGTGAATGAATATCCTAGTGCGAAGCTTTAATTCGCTCTCCTATAACACTCCTTGATCCATTGCATAGGTAATTGCTAGGGTTTTTGGTGCTAGGGCATCAAGAATTCTTCCTCCTTAACAACCTTTTGGTCATCCAATCAAATCATAGACTCCATTCTCCCAAGGAACAAGGCACTAGCCCTCGTTGTTGGTGATCGAACTCATTTCTTATCCACAAACTTTATCTTTCTTCCTCTCAACCTAATTCGGCCCCTTTAAGGCCAAGCTTTCAAACTAGGGCTTAATGTGAATTTCTAAGCAAGGAAGATCAGCGGAATTGGAGAGTCTAAATGCCAAGGGAATAATTGGCTGCCTCAAAATCAACTCTCCTCGTAGGCATTCACTTCAATTTCATCCATAAGTTTTCTTTCCCTAGTTGTTTGCCCTAGGGTAAACCCTAGCTTGGTGTTGCTTCAACTTAAGGGCTTGTTTGAGGGTTCCATCTACCTTTGTCTTGTTGAAAATCATTCTTGGGAACCCTTTATTAGCATCTTAACCTTGGGCCTTTCCAACTCTCAACCAACTAATCAAACCCTAGGTCATACGTTGCCTCTTCTAGGCCTCTACAAGGAAATCAAATTACTTTATCCTTGTGTGGTACTGTGTACCTAAGCCAATCCTTTCCATTGGAATCCTATTGATCACCTTATACCTTAGCCTTAGAATACCTATTACGTAACCTGCTCACATATCGATACTCCTCCCTTCAATGAAAATCTATAAAGAGTAGGGGGTTTTGGTTGTGGTGACAATGGACCATTACGTAACCTACTCACATATCGATACTCCTCCCTTCAGTGAAAATCTATAAAGAGTAGGGGGTTTTGGTTGTGGTGACAATGGGCCACTACCCCATTTTTCCTCTTTGTCTAGTAATAGCATTGTAGGGTACCCCTCTCCAAGGCCTACTAGATTTTGCAGCAACACAGCCCTTAAAGCTTAAGGGTTGATCAACCAAGTTGTAACACTCTTTGTTTCCAGAAATTAAACACATATATTCCTTTCACTATTTACAACCACTGTTCATGGAGGTTAAGGATTTGATATAAATCAGTTGTAACCCCAACATTGAACTAACATTTATGTATATAGCCTCTACTTTGTTGAAAACTGTATAACTAGGTTTGGTTTTCATAAATATGAAAATGTACTTTTGAGTCTTGTATATTGTAAAATGAAAGAAAAGTTATTATTGTTCTTTTTGTAGCATGGGTTTCATCCTCAAGGTATTTTATTTTAGAGGTCAAGCACCTATTGAGTACTTTTAGGGTTTGTCCTAGGATCAAGAAGTCAAAAGAGTCATTGTCATATATGGAAGACCCCATGTCAAGATACCTTCCAAGACCAAGTCGGCCTTTCAGCTAAGAAGTCGGCCTAATTTGAGGTATTTCATCCACCTTTGAAGCCTATATATAGGAGGAAACTCGACCTTCTATGGACATTATTGATTCTCTCATCAAGCAAGCGAAGGAGAAGAAGAAAAGGGCTAGCGAAGAAAGAATAAGAACGAAGATAAAGTGGTTAGGTTATTTCTCTTTCTATCTTCACACATGCGAAGGAAGGAGTTTAGGGTTTCTGCTGTTGGGTTAGGGTTTTGTTGTTGCAGTGTCGAACTTAGAGAAAGAGCCTAAAAAAGGTCGAAGGAAGGCTCATTAAGTCATCCTCAAGCCCTAGAAGAAGGAGAAACTCAAGCAAAGGTTTCAAGAAGCCTTGGAAGCCCTAAATTAGCTCACACAAGTGGAAGCAGCAGTTGCTGGGAGAGCCGAAAATTTCAGACCTGCAGTAGAGGATGAAATTTTGTAGTTGGGGGTCAAAGTTTTGTTGTTGGAAGAGATTTGATTGGGTTTGCCTTGGACAAGGGAAGCACATCATCAAGAAGGTCGGACTTGGTCTTGGAAGGGTATTGGTCTTGGTCTAAAGGTCTTGGAATTCGTCAATTGAAGAATCTATAAGAAGAGAAGAAATTTATGGGTTTTCCTCTCAAATGGAGAGGTTTTGGCCTTGGCTTGCAACCTATATCTTATGTTCTTGTGTATTGTTGATATTCTTATTTTTTATATAAGAACATAATAATAAGAGAAGAAGCTAATAAGTAAAAAAAGTAAAAATACATCACAAACAGTTATCAAGTATAAGAGAAATGATTTTAACTATTGCCCTATAGATTTCTCAACATGGTATTGGAGCTAAGGTTGGCTGAGGGCATTATGAAGATCACTACTCCCTTGAAGAATTTTATAAAGAAGTGTTTCATGGTAGCAAGTCATCTCAAAAAGGGCATCAGGGCATTATGGACCAAGACATCTACAAAGGATGTAGGACTAATCTCTTATTATCTATCAAGAGTGATATGACCAAGACATCTACAAAGGATGAAGGACTATTCTCAGCACTTACTAGCACATTTGAAGATGAGAATATTTGGGTAATCGACAATGATGCATCAAGACATATGACTGGTGAGCACAAGCAACTAAAGAGCTTATAACAAGGAAAATATTCTTACTCCGTTGAGCTTGGTGATAAGAAGAGCTATCCTATAAAAGAAATTGGATCAACCTCGCTGGAGCTAGAGAATGGAGGGAATATCATCTCAACAACATCCTATTTGTTTCGAGTTTGTAGAAGAATCTACTTTCTATTTCATATCTAGAAGATAAGGGAGATAAAGTTGCTTTTATAGATGGAAAGGTTGTAGTATGGGATAAAAACTCTAGCATCGAAAATGCAAAGATGATTGGGATTCGTGAAGGAAGACTCTACAGATTATTGACTACTCTCTCTCAAGCTTTGGTTCACATAAGTAAATCCATGTGAACTTTGGCATAGAAGGTTTGGTGACCTTCACTACAAAATCTTACCAACTCTAAATTCAATGGTGAATGGCATCCCTGAACTCAAGGAGGATCACGAAGGAGTATGCAAGGGATGTGCATTAGGTAAAAATGTCAAGAGACCATTTGGAAGCAGAGCTTCAAGGTCAAAAGAGATTTTGGATCTCATTCATTTCGATGTTTGTGGTCTTATGTCTACAAAGTCCCTTGGAGGTCATCTATATTATGTGACATTCATTGATGACCATTTAAGGAAAACTTGGGTTTATTTGTTGAAATACAAGGACGAAGTATTCAATTGTAATATTCCTAATTAGCAATGGCTAATTGGAATATTCGATTTTGCTCAATTTTTCCTTCTATAGTTTATTTATAAATAAAAAGGTGAGTAAAGGGGGATATAACTTACTTTAGGAATAAAGTCACTCCCTAGTAGCTCAACGTTGTAACTTAAAGGGAGCCAAGGGGGGCCAAGGACCACGTAGAGAGGGGGCCCACGTATGCACTAGGAGGGACTACGCAGATGGAGAGGAGCACGTGGCAAGAGGGAGGCTACGTTGAGGAGATGGGCCTTAGGGTTTTGGAGAGAGGCCAACGTTATAAGAGAGGGAGGAGCCTCCTCATTTGATCATTCGAGTTAATGCATTTGAGCTAATCACTTCGACTTCTTGAGCACGCTGGCTGTTTAGCCTATCTGCAGCACTGTTTAGTGCATCGAGTGTCTCCGATCGGAGATCTCACCCTTAGCCCCGGGGGACTTCGAGTGCCTGCTCGGCCAAGTTAGTTTCATCATCATTTTGTGGGAGGATTGATGTTTGGGTTTTCTTGCGGAGCTAGGCATTCAGAGACTGCGCAGTCTTGAGAGGGAGGACGCAGTCCATTCTAGGGAAGCTCTGGATTGAGTTTCTTGCAGGGGTTTTGAGCTTGGAGATTGAGCAGGGGACCAGCCCTTGCCTGTTGGAGGATTTTGGTGGAGTTTGAGGCTGCATTTCAGTGGTTTCTATTCAGTCTCTGCGCGGAGCCTTGGAGGTCAACGTAATTCCCCAAGGGGGGTGATTTTCAGGGGTCAGCCATTTCAGATATGGTTTCTGGGTTTTGCTGTGATTGGTGAGTAGAGGTGGATTCCAGATTTTCAGCTCATTCCGGCGAGGGGATCAGCCCCAAATCATCAGCTCATTTCAGCAGTAGCAGCTACACAGCAATTTTCCAGCAACTGGGATGCAGTTCAGAGAGCAGCCATTTCTTGGACATTCTAAGAGTATTTCTTCACTTGCCTTGAGCAAGTCTAGGTGCCATCACTCTGATCACCTATTGTACTTCATTATATTTCTCAGTATAATAAAATGGCTTAGCATTCTCTCTCTATATTTCTAGAGTATTTGTTATACATTCTATCTATGCTATTGTATGTTGCATTACTGTTATTTCTATATCTTCGGGCATTCTAGTTCTATACCACTTGGTGTGTTTCCCCCATACTCTTAGACAGAGTCTGGAAAGGGCCAGGTAGCCTCCAGATCTCACCCTCTCCTCAGAGGTGAAATATCTGGTAAACGCCCTCCCAGTCCATCTCTGGTTGGAGTTTGCTTGTGTTTGAGGGATATCCCTGAAAAGGGATATTACAGTGGTATCAGAGCATAGTTTTGGCTCAGCCTATGGAGCTAGTTGTCTATGACACCGGGGAAGAAGCCCTACATTTGTTACAGAGGCAGGAAATACAGAGATCTTGAGCGTAGGTTGGAGAACACCTACGGAGAGGGAGACTGTGTTCGGGTGGTGGACACAGAACAGGAGGAGCCTGTGATAGACGCAGAGCAGGAGGAGCCTATGTTAGATTCAGAGCAGAGAGAGCCGATGGCAGATGATAGTGAGGAAAAACAGTTTGGGGAGGCACTCCTCAAATCGGTGCAGGATCTAGCGAGACAGATTGAGGTGATGGGTCAGAGATTCACCGCTGTGGAGGCTAGACAGCGTGAGACCCCACGGGTTTTCTAGGTAGGTGAGGGTTCGGGTACATCCCACCATTTGCCGGAGCATGGTGCTACTCAGCGTGATACTACTCAGCAGATGGCTTCACATGCACCTACACGCTCTACCATGCCCACTTTTCTGGGAGCAGACACAGGGGCATGAGCCCAACAGGAGACAGATCCTGACCATATGGGCGATTATTTTGTAGAGTATCAGGCCTATGGGCAGGAGTTCAGGGATGCTCTCTCGTTCAGAGATTTTGTTCAGCTCCAGCGGGACAGTAGACCCCGCGACCATCATAGGGGGCACCGACATTATCATGATGGAGATACCCACCACACAGCTAGCAGATTCCACTTGCCTACGTTTGATGGTTCATCAAACAGTTCAGCAAAGTCTTGGGTGGAGAAGCTGGACATCTATTTCCAGCTTAACCAGATGTCGGAGACGAAGGCCATCAAGGTGACGACATTACAATTGGATGGTGAGGCCCAGGACTGGTGGTTCCATGGGATGGTTACACTCGGACATTCTATAGTGACGACATATGCCAAGTTCACAAAGAGGTTGATAGAGAGATTTGACCGGAGGGATCCGGAGCAGCACTTTGTTGAGCTGACGAGGCTCAAACAGACCGGGAGCCCAGAGACATACATTGCAGACTTCTTACGGGTTTCAGTGATGGTCCCAGATCTATCCGCGGTGCAAATGATCTACATGTTTGTTGAGGGGTTCGCAGAGCCACTTCGAGGTCTAGTCAGAACTACTAGACCAGCCACACTCCAGGATGCCATTAGCAGAACCCGAGATTTACAGGATGCCTTACCCAGGACCCGGACACCTTACCCCCAGAGACAAGGTTTCCAGCCCAAGGGGAAGGACGTGAGGATTCCGCCTCCAAAGGGGAATCCAGGACGGGCACAGATGGATGATGATGCCAGGAGGGAGCTGAAGAAGAAGCGGTTGTGCTTTACCTGTCAGGAGTCGTGGGCACCGGGACATAGATGTGCTACTGGCAAAGCACATTATATTGAGGTCTTCTCCGAGAGCAGCGGGGAAGATGATGAGGAGGATGACGTGGAGGTCGGAGACAGTCATGCAACGCAGGATCCTTTGCCACCTCCACCACCAACAGCAGGTGGTGCAGCTTTTGCACCTACCGGAGGGGCCCTTGAAGCATTGCGAGGAGTTCCCAAGTATTTGACACTGCGCGTACGGGGGACAGTACGTGGCCAGCGAGTATCAGTTTTGGTTGACAGTGGGGCAACCCACAACTTCATCGATGCACAGATGGTTGAGCGGAGAGGTATTCAGACTGAGAGCTTCGATGGATTTTCAGTTTGGTCCCAGGGGATCAGACCATGATGTGTGCTCGTTATGTTCCAGAGTTATCAGTGACGATGGGTACCTACACACTGACTGATCACTTTTTCGTGGTCAATATTCCGAACACCAACATGGTACTAGGTGTTCAGTGGCTTATCACTCTAGGGAAGGTCACTACAGATTGGAAGGCCCTAGAGATGGAGTGGGATGATGAGAAGACAGGCATGAGAAGATACGGGGACAGCACACATATCTGCCTCAGACTGTTTCGGCTCATCGGATGGAGGCAGTCTTCCGGAAGGGAGACGTAGAGTGGGCAGTGGAGCTGCGTGCATCAGAGGCAAGGACTACAGGGCAGACGATGCACCCAGAGATACAATCCATCCTTGACAGGTATGCCACAGTGTTTGGGGATATTCCGCCGGGACAGCCACCGGACCGGGGGTTTGAGCACACCATTGAGCTTGAGCAGGGCATACAGGCAGTGATTACTACCCCCTATAGGCATCCTAAAGCCTATCGGGATGAGATTGAGTGGGCCATCCAGGAGTTGCTGGCTCTTGGGCACATCTGGTCGAGCACGAGTCCTTTTGCTTCTTCCATGGTGTTGGTGAAGAAGAACGATGGCACCTTGAGGATGTGTATTGACTATAGGGCCCTGAACAAGAAGACCCTAAAGAACAGGTACCCTATACCCAGGATCGATGAGTTGAGAGGAGCCCAGTTCTTCTCAAAGATTGATTTGAGATCGGGGTACCACTAGATTCGTGTGAGGGAACAGGACATTCCCAAGACCGCCTTCAGGTGTCACTATGGGCACTTTGAGTTTTTGCCATTTGGTGATGCCCTTCGGGCTAACCAACGCCCCAGCGACATTCCAGTCTTGCATGAATCACATCTTCCGCAGTCACTTGAGGAAGTTTGTGTTGGTGTTCTTTGATGATATCCTCATTTACAGCAGGACTTGGGAGGAGCATCTCCAGCACATTGAGGCAGTGTTGCGCATTTTGGAGGGGCAACAGTTCTATGCCAAGCTCTCCAAGTGTGAGTTTGGGTTGACAGAGATGTTGTACTTGGGACATATCATAGGGGTGGATGAAGTGAGAGTCCATGAGGAGAAGATCAGGGCCATCAGAGATTGGCCGGAGCCGAGGAACGTGACAGAACTTCGAGGATTCATTGGCATTTGTACTTATTACAGGAAGTTCGTCAAGGGTTTCTCACAGCTTGTTGCACCCCTTATAGATTTGACGAATAAGGGGGCATTCAGTTGGTCGGATACAGCGCAGCGAGCCTTTGACAGGCTCAAGGAGGTGATGAGCCGCTGCCCTATGCTTGCATTGCCGGATTTTACGCAGCCATTTGTTTTGGAGTGTGATGCGTCGGGAGAGGGGATCGGCGCAGTATTGATGCAGGGAGGACACCCTATAGCCTTTGAGAGTCGGAATCTCCTTCCACATGAGAGGTTGTATTCTATATACGACAAGGAGATGTTGGCCATTATGCATGCATTGGCCAAATTCCGGCAGTATTTAGTGGGTAACACGTTCAGGGTGAGGACTGATCACAACAGCCTCAGGTTCTTTTTGGAGCAGAAGCAGCTACAAGAGAGGCAGCAGAAGTGGATTAGTAAGATCCAGGCATATGACTTTGACATTGAGTATGTCAAGGGTAAGAACAACGTGGTAGCAGATGCCCTTTCACGTAGACCAGCCACGTTGTCTCTTATGAGCTTGGATACAGACTGGAGGGCTCGACTTTTAGTAGAGTACTCCAAGGACAGATTTGCATGTGAGGTTCTGGATGGACAGGTGGCGAATGATAGGTACAGGGTGGTCGATGAGATCATCTACTACAGGGACCGGATCTTCTTGACTGAGGGATCTCTGCTCAAGAAGAAGATACTTCAGGCATCACATGATTCACCATTGGCCGGCCATCAGGGGTTTACCAAAACCTACAGGGCCATTAGAGAGAGGTTCTCATGGAAGGGCCTCAAGGAGGACGTACTCCAGCACATTAGGGAGTGCGATGTTTGCCAGAGGAACAAAGGGGAGAAGAGCCATCCCGCAGGATTATTGCAGCCTCTTCCCATTCTGGAGGGGAAATGGGAGAGTATTTTGATGGACTTCATCACAGAGTTGCCCATGGTGCAAGGCAAGGATTGTATCTTTGTCGTTGTTCATCGACTGACAAAGTATGCACATTTCTTCGCCATATCCGCACACTACACAACAACACAGGTGGCCAAGCTGTTCTTCAGAGAGGTTTTCAGGCTACATGGTCTTCCTAAGACCATCATCAGTGATAGGGACAGCCGCTTCATGGGCAGATTTTGGCAGGAGCTTTTACGGTTGGTGGGGACGAAGTTGACACCGAGTACCGGTTATCACCCACAAACGGATGTGCAGACGGAGATAGTTAACAAGTGGCTGGAGGGCTACTTGCGTAACTATGTCAGTGGACAGCAGCGAGCATGGCTGAAGTGGCTGCATCTGGGAGAGTACTGCTACAACACTACACATCACATGTCCATTGGTATGTCTCCATTTTACACTTTGTATGGATATCATTCTTTGTCTTTTGTTGATGTGATGTTTGGTGCTAGCAAGGCTCCAAGAGCCAAGATTTGGATCCAAGAGAGTTAGGATATTCTCCGAGCTCTCAAGGATAATATGGCTACAGTGCAAAACCAACAGAAGCTGTATGCCGACAGAGGTCAGGTGGAGAGACAGTTTGAGGTAGGGGACTTGGTCTACCTACGATTACAGCCATACCGACAGTCGTCACTGAAGCAGAAGGGAGCTGAGAAGCTCAAGCCCCGCTTTTATGGGCCATACAAGGTGATACGCAGGATTGGGCAAGTTGCATATGAGTTGGAGTTGCCCCAAGGCAGCAAGATTCATAACGTTTTTCATGTGTCATGCCTAAAGAAGGCACTGGGACAACAGGTGACAGTGACAGATGAGCTCCCACCCACGGATGATGAGGGGCATTTGGTGTTGCAGCCAGAGGCTATTATTGATACCAGGGAAAGGCAGCTACGGAGCAGGACAGTCCAGAAATTCTTGGTGAGGTGGAAGAATTTGCTGGATGAGGATGCCACTTGGGAGAGTGATAAAATTTTGCAGCATCCATCACTTCAGTTGCTTGAGGATAAGAAACATTTTGCCGGGGGAGACTGTAATATTCCTAATTAGCAATGGGTAATTGGAATATTTGATTTTGCTCAATTTTGCTTTCTATAGTTTATTAATAAATAAAAAGGTGAGTAAAGGGGGATATAACTCACTTTAGGAATAAAGTCACTCCCTAGTAGCTCAACGTTGTAACTTAAAGGGAGCCAAGGGGGGCCAAGGACCATGTAGAGAGGGGGCCCACATATGCACTAGGAGGGACTGCGCAGATGGAGAGGAGCACGTGGCAAGAGGGAGGCTACGTTGAAGAGATGGGCCTTAGGGTTTTGGAGAGAGGCCAACGTTATAAGAGAGGGAGGAGCGATCATTCGAGTTTATGCATTTGAGCTAGTCACTTCAACTTCTTGAGCACGCTGGTTGTTTAGCCTGTCTGCAGCACTGTTTAGTGCATCGAGTGTCTCCGATCGGAGATCTCACCCTTAGCCCCGGGGGACTTCGAGTGCCTGCTCGGGCAAGGTAGTTTCATCATCATTTTGTGGGAGGATTGATGTTTGGGTTTTCTTGCGGAGCTAGGCATTCAGAGACTGCGCAGTCTTGAGAGGGAGGACGTAGTCCATTCTAGGGAAGCTCCGGATTGAGTTTCTTGCAGGGGTTTTGAGCTTGAAGATTGAGCAGGGGACTAGCCCTTTCCTATTGGAGGATTTTGGTGGAGTTTGAGGCTGCATTTCAGTGGTTTCTATTCAGTCTCTGCGCGGAGCCTTGGAGGTCAGCGTAATTCCCCAAAGGGGGTGATTTTCGGGGGTCAGCCATTTCAGATATGGTTTCTGGGTTTTGCTGTGATTGGTGAGTAGAGGTGGATTCCAGATTTTCAGCTCATTCCGGCAAGGGAATCAGCCCCAAATCATCAGCTCATTTCAGCAGTAGCAGCTACACGGCAATTTTCCAGCAGCTGGGACGCAGTTCAAAGAGCAGCCATTTCTTGGACATTCTAAGAGTATTTCTTCACTTGCCTTGAGCAAGTCTAGGTGCCATCACTCTGATCACCTATTGTACTTCATTATATTTCTCAGTATAATAAAATGGTTTAGCATTCTCTCTCTATATTTCTGGAGCATTTGTTATACATTCTATCTATGCTATTGTATGTCTGCATTACTGTTATTTCTATATCTTCGGGCATTCTAGTTCTATACCACTTGGTGTGTTTCCCCCATACTCTTAGACAGAGTCTGGAAAGGACCAGGTAGCCTCCAGATCTCACCCTCTCCTCAGAGGTGAAATATCTGGTAAGCGCCCTCCCAATCCATCTCTGGTTGGAGTTTGCTTGTGTTTGAGGGATATCCCTGAAAAGGGATATTACATCAATAAATTTCAAAAATTCAAAGCCGAAGTAGAGAACCTTACAAAAAGAAGAATAAAGATTCTAAGGGCTGACAATGTAGGAAAATATACTTCAAAGGAAATCATAGCTTTTTGTATTAAGAGGGAGCTAATAGTCCTATCCAATCCCGAACAAAATAGAGTCGCAAAACGAAATAATTGATCTATTGAAGAAAGTGTAAGAGACATGTTACATGATCAAAATTTGCCAAAACTTGTGTGGGGTGAAGCAACAAACTCTATTGTATATATTCAAAATCGAAATCCTCATAGATCACTAGACTGTGAGAATTTCTAAAACGAAATCCTACTGCAGTATTTGACATTATTTCTACTTATTATTCAGCAATAATTTTTTATAGAAATTACTTTAGTAAATATCAAAATAAATTCTACTACAGCGTTCACAAATAAAATACTGAGCAAAATATAAAGAAATACTAGCACAAGAGTGACAATTATTTTTGGACAATTGTCCCCGGAAAAACACAATGCGGGAAAACCGGTGCAACAGATGAGGGTTTCTTTATTATTCTTCAGCAAAAGCTTCTTGTACAAATAGAAATCAACAGTAATGAAGGGAAATCTCTGTGATAACACTAGAGAAATTTTCTCACAAATTTATGATGAAAATTTGATCTTTGAGAGGCCCTGTTGGCCCTCCTGCATCATCTTTGCATGAGGACTACGTAGTTATGCGTCACTGCTTTGCGTTGTCCCTCTGTTGCTTCTGCGTTGCCCCTTCTCTACACTGCGTCACCTGCCCTTGCACTCCTGACTGATGTTGATACCCCTCTCTATCCTCTCCACCTGTAGCTCTCCCTCTAAATCAATTTCTCTTGCCGAACTTCAGCCACTGAGAAAATCGATTTGCTTGGGAAACTGAGTATCTGCACTGGTGTATTTTCCAAATGACCCTCAAGCTTCTTTAAATAATCTTCTCATTGACATTCAACGGACTAGATTATAAGTTAATCAATGGCTAAGATCATTTTGACTTGATCCTCGTCTTCTTCTAGAAGTTACACCCACAGTTTAGATTAATACCCATTAATTATTTTAATTTCCTAAGTCTAGACTTAGGGTCTCATTAAAAATAATCAATTTATCAAATAAAATTGTCTCCGGCTGGAATTTTCCAAAACGATTTCTAGGATATCTGGAATACGTGTGTCTAAGCCTCTCCACAAAATTTGAGACTTAGAGCACATCCGATGCTACCACAAAGCATGACTCCCTCTTAGCGAGGAATGTGCTCTAGAAAATATGCCCTGTTGCACACTACTCTTACTCTGAAGCATCTCCCTATGCGCTCCCGATGTCTAACATGCTGCCCATCAAGCACTGCGTCGCTGCAGCAACTGCACTGTTGTTGATCCTGCCAAAATAAACACTGCATCCATAGTGCAACTCCCTCTCAAATGTTGTATTTGTGGCTGAGATATCACATGTTTCTGCTACTAAAACGGATTCTCTACCATACCCATCTACTCCCTGAAGTGAACAAAATTGGCCCTTCCTAGAGCTTTGGTGAGTATGTTTTCCACCTGATTTCATGTGGAGACGTACTGCAACTATACTGCCCCACGCTGAACATAATCTCTAATAAAATGACACCTGATGTCAATGTGCTTTGACCGATCATGAAATATTGGATTCTCAGAGAGTTTAATACAACTCTGATTATCACAAAAGATATCGGTCACTTCCATCTTTCTTCTGAACAAATTCACTATTAGTTTTCTAAGCCATATGGCTTCACACGTGGCTATGCTTGCTGCCATATATTTTGCCTTTGTTGAGCTCAGTGCAATAGAATTATGCTTCCTACTGCACCAGGAGGTCATCCCTGATCCGATGTTGAAACAATACCCGGCGGTACTCTTTCGATCTACTGAACTTCCTGCCCAATCTGCGTCTGTGAAACCGCTCAATCTGACATCATCTACTCGGGTGTATTTCAAGCCATACCTGACTGTTCCCCGCACATATATGAGAATGTGCTTAGCTACTACCCAGTGTACCCTCTTCGATTCTACCATGAACTGACTGAGGGTGTTGACAGCAAAGTAGATGTCTGGCCTGGTGTTGACCATATACATAAGTGACCCAATGAGCTACATGTACAAGGTGGGGTCCACTTCCTTGTCTCCTGATGCATCTATCTGCTTCCAGTTGGTTATCATGGGCGTTGCCATGGGCCGGAAATTGTGCATCCTAAACCTCTTCATAATTTCCGAGGCATATCTTCCTTGTCCTAAGAATATTTCTCCATTCTTCTACCATACCTCTAACCCTAGAAAATAATGCATCAACCCCAAATCCTTCATGTCGAATTCAGCTTCCAAGTTCTTCTTGTAGTCCTTTATGAGCCTAGAAGATCCTATAAGGAACAGATCATCTACATATAGTACC
The DNA here is from genome assembly GCA_034641835.2 of Pinus albicaulis. Classification (NCBI taxonomy): domain Eukaryota; kingdom Viridiplantae; phylum Streptophyta; class Pinopsida; order Pinales; family Pinaceae; genus Pinus; species Pinus albicaulis. The sequence goes on from CM076574.1 coordinate 698,760,860, forward strand.
AAAACTAGTGGCTCATTCTCCACCATAAAATAGTAGAGATTGGGATCTGCATCACTCTTGACAAATCCCAACTACTACAAGTACCCGTCAATCCGACCATACCATGCTCTGGGTGCCAACTTGAGCCCATATAGGGCTTTCTTCAGTCTACATACATAAGATTTCTTCTCATGGGTTTCAAAGCCTTCAAGTTGTTCTATGTACAACTCCTCTTCTATCACCGCATTCAAGAATGTTGTCTTGACATCCATTTGGTGAATTTCCCATCCCATTTTTGTTGATAAGGACACAATAGATCTGATGGAGGTGTATCTGGCAACAGGGGCGAAGGTCTCCTCATAATCAATTCCCTCCTTCTGTGCATATCCCTTGGCCACGAACCTAGCATTGTACTTTTCTATGTTGCCATTTGCAGCATACTTGATCTTGTAAATCCATCTCGAACCTACAACTGATTTGTTCTCTTATTTAGGAACAACTTCCCAGACACCATTAGTCATGTTAGAGCTATACTCTTCTACCATGGCATCCACCCATACCTGATGTTGTATAGCCTCTTGAAAGCTAGAGGGTTCTTCCACCTGTGGTACCAAGGCTTGGTACCTGTCAAGTTGTCTACGTTGCCTTTTCTCGGTTCCAGGAGCTCCAACAAACTCCTCTACGTCCCTCAGCATCTGGCGTACTCCTCAGCTAGTTTTGTCACTAGTGGTGGGTGGCTCAATCAGTTCCTTTTCCTGTTGTCCCATCTATTGTGAACTACTGGATTTTCCTCACCTGAGGAAATACTGGTGCTAGTTACAGTGCTTGATCCAGATGTCTATCCACCTACCCGTTCTTCCCCTTGTTGTTGTTGGACAAGAGGAACATCCTCAGACTTCCCTCCAGTAGGCGTCTCTCGGGATTTCCTAAAAGCTCTGCCTTCCATGAACTTTACATCCCGTCTGACTACAATCTTCCTGCTACCTGGAATGTAGACTCTGTAAGCCTTCAAAGTCTCGTTGTATCCTACGAGATACTCCTTTTCTGCAGTCTGATCTAATTTGCTCAACTTCTCATCTAGAATGTGACAATACGCCACACTTCCGAATATCCTGAAATGACTCACTTCCGGTTTCTTCCCTGTGAAGATACTCTCGGGCGTTCTCTTGCCCAATTCTCTGAGTCCTATTCTGGATATATATTGTTGTGTTGCATTCTTTTGCCCATAAGAATATAGGCAAATCCTGGTCATACAACATTGCTTTTGCTGCCCAACAATAGTACTATTCTTCCGCTCTGCAACTCCCTTCTGCTTTTGGTTATATGGAGTCGTCCATTCTCTTTTGATGCCCTCTCTTGCGCAGAATTCTGTGAAGTCCTTGTCAGTGTATTCTCCACCATTACCTGAGCGCAATACTTTTATCTTCTTCCCTGTCAAGTTTTCAACCAGAGCTTTGAATTCTCTGAACCAATCAAAGACCTCATCCTTGGTCATTAAGAAGTAGATCCAAGTTTTCCTAGAGTGGTCATCAATAAAGGTGACGAAATATTCGCCACCACTAAGAGCTCTAGTAGACATTGGACCACAGATGTCTGAGTGTATTAGCCCCGATACACTTGGAGCCCTATTGTTGCTTCTGGACTATGCTGCTTTAGCGTACTTCCCTAGTACGCATCCTCTACATACGTCATCGTGCTTGGTACTTAAGACTGGAACTCCTGTAACAGTTTCTATGAGTATCCTCAGAGCTCCATGGTGTAGATGCCCCATTCATTTGTGCCATAGCTCATTTAGGTCCTTTTCACCATTGAGATCGCTACCTACTAGTGCCATTGGAGACTCGAGTTGCAACCTATATAGTCTGTTGCTTCGAGTTCCAATCTGAGCCTTTTTTTTCTAGCTTGGATGCTTGACCTATACTTTCCTTCCACTGAAGTACACACCATATCCCTTGTCCTGCAACTGGGACACTGAAAGTAAATTCATTCCCAATCCTGGCACATGCAGCACATTCATGGCTTGAAGGTTATCTCTTGCTTCTGTCTCAAATGTTATGGTCCCTCTTCCTACTGGGGTACACTTCATTTTGTTTCCCATAGTGATCTGGAATTTCATCTGTTCTTCTTGATAGCTCGAGAAATATTCTCGTATTCCAGTCATATGAGTTGAAGCCCTGCTATCAATGTACCAATCATTAGCTGATGCAAAAGTCAATAAACAAGCTAATTCTTCTTCTAATCTGGAAGATAAATTTGAGATGTCATGATCTTCCATCGTGCTATTTCTTTTCTCTGGTAGCCTCTGTAGAAAAACTGTGTAATCCCTCTGGGTTCAATCTGTTGCCTATGCACACAACTTCCCTTCAACGCAAATTCTTTTGTGCCCTTGCCCAATCAAGTTCTGATACCATGTGAAAATTTCTAAAACAAAATCCTACTGCAGTATCTGATATTATTTCTTCTACTTATTATTCAGCAATAAGTTATTTATAGAAATTATTTCAGTAAATATTAAAATAAATTCTACTGCAACCTTCACAAATAAAATATTGATCAAAATATAAAGAAATACTACTACAAGAGTGACATCATTATTTTTGGACAATTGTCCCCGGAAAAACCCAATGCGGGAAAACTGGTGCAGCAGATGAGGGTTTCTTTATTATTCTTCATCAAAAGTTTCTTGTACAAATAGCAATCAACAATAATGAAGGGAAATCTCTGTGATAATACTCAAGAAATTTTCTCACAAATTTCTAACGAAAATTTGATCTCCGAGAGGCTGTGTTGGCCCTCCTGCTTCAACTCTACGTGAAGACTGTGCAGTTCTCCATCACTGCTCTGCGTTGTCCCTCTGTTGCTTCTGCGTTGTCCCATCTATGCACTGCGTCACCTGCCCTTGCACTCCTAACTAATGTTGATACGCTCTCTATCCTCTCCACCTGCAACTCTCCCTCTGAATCGATTTCTCTTGTCGAACTTCAGCCACTGAGAAAATCGATTTGCTTGGGCAACTGAGTATCTGCACCGATGTATCTTCCAAAAGACCCTCAAGCTTCTTTAAATAATCCTGTCGTTGACATTCAACGGCCTAATTAGATGCTAATCAATGGCTAAGATCATTTTGACTTGATGCTCGTCATCTTCTAGAAGTTACACCCACACTTTAGATTAATACCCATTAATTATTTTAATTTCCTAAGTTTAGACTTAGGGTCTCATTAAAAATAATTAATTTATCAAACAAAACTGTCTCTGGATGGAATTTCCGAAAACGATTTCTGGGTTATCTGGAATACATATGCTTAAGCCTCTCCACAAAAATTGAGACTTAGAGCACATCTGATGCTGCCACAAATCAACATAGACAACATGACTCCTGAAGAAGCATTCACTGTGTTAAAATTTGGCAGCTCAGGGATGAATTTCTCCTAGAAGAAATCATATTTTTCCATTTTGTTTGAACCACCTATAATAAAATTTCATTTCTGACAATTCTAATATGACTTTCTAAAAATAGTAATTCACATCTCAATTTGGAAGTTACTTTCCAAAAATAGAAAGCCATGTCTAAATGATCAAGGATAATCTCGACATATGGAATCCACTTTAAAATCAAATCAATCATGATTATACAAGTCAAGAATTAATATTTGTATCCTTACTAGTATTATTATTATTATACCATTATTTATAAAATAGTCTAAAGTCATTCACCTTTAATGGATTCATAAAAAAAATTCTCTCCTGGAATAAGTAAATTAAATTGAGAATCTCTCACTCGGAAAATCAAACTTCTCTCTTGGAATAAAACTGTAACTCCACACTTAAGAGAATGTAACTCTCCTTCACTAATTCAATGCATGGCAAAAGTGTAACTCCTCCTCATTAAATGCACTTGTAACTGCCTCGTTCAAATCGATTTGTAGCTCTCACCAAATATTCTCTCATGTCCAACTATAACTCTCTCTCTCCCTAATTCGAATTGTAACTCCTCAAGACAAGTGTACCTCTCTCTCTTTTTTGGGATGAGTTACATTTCTCCTCAGTAACTCCTCCCTCATGGAATTTGATTCTCCTATTATTGGCTCAAAGAATGAATTCATTTTGTAACTCCTTTACTTTCTCATCTATTTAAGCAAGAGCAAGTGAGAGTTGAGAGCAGCATGTTCATTGTGAAGAAGGAGAGCTAGAGTTGAGTGTGTGCAAGAGAAGTGTGAGAGCAAGTGAAGAGTAAGAGCAAGGGAAGAGTAAGAGCTGGAGCAAGTGTGAAGGACAAGATTTGATCAAGAGAAAGAGGAGATCTTCAAGCAAAGAGCAAGAGCACTTCCACTACAAGTTGATCAAACTTTGGTGACTCTATTCATTCTCATTTTCTCTATCTCTGTACTCTTTTGAACAATTGAAAATATCTAATAGAAGAAGAATCACTTGGGTTTTTCCCATGTTGGTTTTTCCCTGGTCATTGGACCTAGCTCTCAGTGTCTCATATTTGTGCTTGGTTGTCTTCATATGATCCTTAAGTTTATGTTCTATCTACGATTGCTAATTTGAAAAGTTGTGAAAAAAAATCTGCATTTTAAGTAATTGTAACAGCATTAAACATTCGATTTTCTGCGAAGTACATTACATTTTCTGCAAAGTACATTCAGGTTTCTGCAAAGTACATTCAATTCCATTCAGGTTTCTGCAAAGTACATTCAATTCCATTCAATTTTCTGCAAAGTACATTCATTTTTCTGCAAGTACATTAAGTTTTCTGCATAAAACTTTCAAGTTTCTGCAAAGAATTTTTAAATTTCTGCATAGAACTTTCGATTTTAACACACTAGGAAGAAACCAAGCATGGACCATCTCTGAATATTTGGTTGTCCTGTCTATATTCACATACCGAAGGATAAGAGAGAATTTGGATCCTATAAGCATGAAGGGAACATTTGTTGGCTATAGTAATAATTCACAAAGGAATATAGGATCTACATAAAGGAAGGACACCGAATAGAAGTTAGTCGAGATGTGATATTTGATGAAAGCATTGCATTTAAGAAATCGAAAGACCTCTTGATGGACTCTGAAGACAAAGAAATTCCTATATTTGAAGAGGAATATACCAAGGAGGAATAAGATTCAAATCATGAAGACGAAGGTCCCAGTGAACCTGTGCAACCTGTGGTCATCCCTGAAAGTAGAAAGACACCTAATTGGTAGAAATCTACTCTTTCAGATGCAGAGGGACATGGAGCAACCAAAGGCACATTTAGGGAAAGTAAGGAGCCCAAAAGATATTCTGGGTAAAAGCCTATATGATGAAGCTAATAGAAGCAGAACCATCCACCTTTGAAGAGGTTTTCAAACATCAAGAATGGAAAGATATCATGAATGAAGAGTACCAATTGATAATGAAAAATGGACTTTGGGAGATCATACCTAGGCCTGAAGACAAATTTGTGGTAACTTCCAAATGGCTCTATAAGATTAAACATGCGGAAAATGGAAGTATTGATAAATATAAGGAAATATTTATGGCTAGAGGCTTCTCTCAACAAGAAGGCATCGATTATGAAGAGACATTTGCACCTACGACAAGGTATACAACTATATGTTCACTGGTCTCTTTGGCGACATCGATGAGATGGAACATCCATCAAATGGATGTCAAGGCTGCATTCCTTAATGGCACTGTTGATAAAGAATTCTATATAGAGCAACCCTTGGGATTTGAATTGAAAAATAGAGAAACTTATGTTTGCAGGTTAAAGAAGGCATTATATGGCCTTAAGCAAGAACCAAGGGCATGGTATGCAAGGATGGATGCATAGCTACAAATATTGGGCTTCTCAAAGAGTTTTGTTGATCCAAATCTCTATATTAAGGTTGTGAAGGATAAGCATGTAATCATTCTTCTATATGCAGATGATCTTCTGATCACAGGTGTGGAAGGTCGTATCCAAGAGTGCAAGAAGTAGCTAGTAGCAGAATTCGACATAAAGGATCTAGGGTTGATGCACTATTATTTGGGATTGGAAGTTTGGCAAGCACCTGATGAGATTTATCTAGGTCAAGGAAAGTATGTGATCGAGATGATGAAGAGGTTTGACATGATGGATTGAAAGCCTATGAAAACTCACGTGATCACAAACTTGAAGAGGCTAAGAAGTTATGAATCAAGCCCAGTGGATCCGACCAGGTACAGACAACTGATTGGCTCGCTGATGTACTTGGTGAATACTCTACCAGACATTTGTTTTGCAGTGAATATTCTGAGTCAGTTATGTTGATTTGGGTAGCATCGGATGTTCTCTAAGTCTCAAAATTGGCAGGGAGGCTTAGGCGCATGTATTCCAAAGAACCGAGAAATCATTTAGGAAAATTCCACTCAGAATGTGTTTTATTAAAATAATTAATCAATTTTAAAGGGACCTTAAGTCTAAACTTAGGAAAATAAAATAATTAAAGGGTATTAATAAAACAGAGTGTAAATGTTCTAAAGAAGGCGGAGATCAAGTCATAAGTTAATCTTAGCCATTGATTAAAGATTTAATCTCAGTCGTTGAAGTTTCAACGAGAAGATCATAAGAACTTGAAGGGTCATTTGGAAAATACATTGAGAGAGCCAGAGGATCAAGAGATCGAATTTATGGAGCATTGCTCAGAGAAAAGATCGATTGAGAGATTCTTTGCAGAGAGGGGCAATAATTCCAGTAGGCAAAATTCCTGATCTGGAGAGTGCAATGCAAAGGAGGCAGTAGAAGCCACAGAGGCAGCGTAGAGCCTAAGAGGGTTTCTGTTTTCTATTGAGGAGACAGCGTTGGGTCAGTGCTAGATCCAGGCGAGATTTTTCAGAGGCCAAAAGGCTTTAGTTTCCAACCAGCAGAGAGACTAGCACAGAGACAAAGGGCAGCCACAGTTTGCAGAGACAAAGGGCAACCACAGTTGTGACACAGAGACTGTGCGGAGTAACGCAGTCACTGCGCAGAGGTAGCGCAGAGCAACTCGTTTTGGGTGTTGATCAGTGTCAGGTTCCCGTGGAGGAGAGAGGTTTGTCTAACAATATTTTACTTGTCAGTTTCTCTGCATGATTTGACAGATTCGTCAATCATAGATTTGTACTCAGAATATACTGCATAATGTATATAAAGTTTAAACCCTCAGCTGTTGCACCGGTTTTCCCGCATTGGGTTTCTCCGAGGACATTAGACCAAAAATAACGATGTCAGATGTGTCTATGATTTACTCTTGTTCAGATTTTGTTTCTGCACTTGTATTTTTTCCGCAATTAATTTGTGAAGGTTGTAGTGTATGAGATTTCACTGTTTACAGTAGAAAACTGTAAATAATTTGTTAAAAGGAATTAACAAATAGAAGATTTCTCATCAGTGTTGCAGTAGGATTCCAGGTAATATGCTTTTTCACATGGTATCAGAGCAAGATCCATTCCTGGTTAGACTTCAAGAGAACCGAGATTAGCTGACAGCTGTGGGATCAGCTCCTTAGGCCACAAAGATGGTCAGATTGGCCCTCAACTCAATGTCTGATGTCTATTAGGTCATTTTCCAGAGCATCCTAGGTAGAGAGAATTTGTCGGAGTGGGAGTCAATGTGGGAAGCTCTTCAGCAAGAAGAGATGAGGAGGGACTTGATGAAAGCTTGAATAAACTGAGAGGGTAGGGCAAATCCGTTTAGTCCATTCATGGACATTAAAATTATTTTCATCAAACTCATTAACTAAACCATTACATGAGCAGCTTAACAAATAAGGATCAGCAAACTGAATATGTGAACAGCTAGTAATAAGCAAACTAATACATCACATCAACACATAATAATAATGCATATGGACACCAGATATAAGTGGAAACCCATAAGGGAGAAAACCACGATTTTATTATTGTTGTGATGCAAAGGCAAGCTCCTATTTATTACATCTGATTTTCTGTAGGCTCCAACCTACAGGAGGCTACCAACTCAAATTTCTACAAGCTACAACATGCAAGGAAGCTCCAACTCCCATATGTTTTTTGCAGGCTACAACCCACAGCAGGCTCCTACCTCAACCAGCTCCAATTGAACATTTATCAAGCCACAACTTGAGAGGAGACTACAATCCCTGATGCAAATAAGAAACAACAATGAGTTGGTTTACCTGGTCATAAATTTTGCATCTCTCCATCTTCATTTCTGCCTCTTCTTCCCTTCAAATCTGCTTCACCTATGCTCCATATGTGTCAGGTAATTAATGCATAACATCTCAATCAGCTCTCTCACATTCTCCAATTCTCTAACTTCTCCATGCCCTCCAAAATGACACCTTTTATAGAGATAATTTGATGGTTGTTTGTATTCCACATAGTAATATAAAGTGAATATGCTTGACTCTTTGCCTTCCACTCATTCGTTTCCAAACTCTTCATATCTTGAATATTAGAACAAAAATAGATAATTCACCCAATATTAATTCCAGCCATATGTAATGATTAAATGCACCATCCTAATGCCAATATCAAATAACATTTATCATTAATGTATCACCACAATCTTTGCAACATCTTTGCCTTTGCCTTGGAGTCTTGCCTGTGCATCACAACAATTTAGCTCAATCAACAATTTCACATCATTACAAATTATTCAATGTAGCGGTTTCTACAATGTTATCCAAGCATCAAGCCATCAACATGCCAACATCAATGTTCTACCAAACCATCAATGTATTTGTTGCTCCTTTGCTTGATGTTCATTTACTTCTTTGTTGCCTCTTCACTGCACTTTTTCCTTCTTTGCCTTACTGCTCCTTTGCTCGTTATTCCTTGAGTTGCTCCTCTGCCATGTTGTTGCTCCTGCATACCTTGTTGCTGCTCCTATATACCTTTGTTGATCCTGAGTTGCTCCTTTTCCATCAATCACAATATTTCCAACGGTCTCCCCCTTTGGCATTGATGGCAACACATTTTTCCTCCCCCTTTAATCCTGAGAAGTGTCTTCCTTCCTCTGATTACCTCCCCTTTTGACATCAATGGCGAGGAGGTTACAAATGTCTTGTAGCCAGAAATCCTCAGTGTCGTTGTCATCATTGCATTAGGGCTTTATAACCTGCAATGCCTTGTTCTGCATAAACAATGTTCACACTGCCATTGAATGAATTTCACTTCATATGGCTTGTTGGGGCTGCTCCAAATTGAATGAATGTTGCTTGAAGATGAATACTGCTAGAAATATTTCAGGAAGTTGTTGGGAGAACAGTTTGTAAGGCATTATAATTGTATGTATATAAATAATAGGTTCTAAATAATGCTCCAAATAGTAAACACATTGTTCTGAGAGGATATGAACACTATAATGAAGATTGAATTCAATAAACATATAAGCTTCTTGGCTTCATTCGATTTCTAAAGAATTTTCATAGAACTTCATGAATTACATAATCACGTTCTGCTGGGATGAATAACATGCCAACTTTTGTGCAAACATTTCAAAGGTCTGATGCATGTCATCCTCTCTGTGTTTGACCCGAGAAACGAAAGAACTCTCCATTCTCATCTCTAAACGTTTTTAAAACATCTGAGGATACATTGTACCCATGTAGTCTCAAGATTGGCAAACTCGTCGTCGAAACATCACTATCAATGGAGGTATTCGAACAACCCCCATTGTTCGATGTGATGGCGTACAAAGAATTCAAACAACGCAAGACATTGTTCAAGTTGTTGATTGTTCAGCTAATTTTTCCAGGGGGAGGTTTTCATCGATCAGCTGTTTGAGTGGGAGGAATGCAAAAGACAGGCCAGGAATGGTTACCTCATTTCGTTTCACACCAAGGTGCTTCAATATCGCCCCTTCAATGTGACGTGAAACTTGTATCATACTCAACACGTTTAAGCTCTCGTCAAATACCATATCGTATAAGAAATTAAAACCAGGTGGAATAATAATAACATGCCGCTCAACGCTCAACCTTGAATTTGTAATGCTTGTTGAAATTTGGTTACTGGAGGACAGGTGGTTCCCTAAGGCTTTGATCTTTGGCCTAGGGAAAAGTGTTCAAAAGAATTTAATTTTTCTCCTAAAGTGACTTTATAAAGTTATAAAGTCAAATCTAATTTAAAAGTGACTTTAAGTGATAAAGTTACTAAGTCTAATTTTAAAGTGACTTTAATAAAGTCAATGTGAAATTAGAAAGTGAAAAGTGACTTTGGAAATAAATAACTAAGTGGGTCTTTATTAAAGTGGGGTGAAAGATCAAAGCCTTAGGGAAAAGTGTCCAAAAGAATTTAATTTTTCTCCTAAAGTGACTTTATAAAGTTATAAAGTCAAATCTAATTTAAAAGTGACTTTAAGTGATAAAGTTACTAAGTCTAATTTTAAAGTGACTTTAATAAAGTCACTGTGAAACTAGAAAGTGAAAAGTGACTTTGGAAATAAATGACTAAGTGAGTCTTTATTAAAGTGGGGTGAATTAAAAAGAGAAAGTGAGATTTAAATGAGCATTTAATCTCAGCTCTAGATCTAAAGCTATCTCAGCCATTGGATTTAGGGATTCCCCAAAAGTCACTTAGACTTAGGTTAAAGGAGGAAAAGGAGAGAAAAGATCATTCATTCTTTCATGAGCAGATTGAGAGAGGAGAGAAAGCTGAAGAGAAATTTTTGAGCGGAGGGAGAGCAGATATAGCTACACAAAAAATCCGTACAGCAAGCGGGCACATTTCACAAGGCATCATTTCCGTACAGCAGCATTTATTGGCACATCTCCCAAGACAGAAAATCCATACAGCACTGTTTAGCATGCTTTTCAAAGCAAGTACAACATTGTTTTCGAGGAGCAGATTCAGCAGCAAAGGGCATGGTTTTCGAGGCAGCTTTTCTGGGCACGAAAATCGAGGAAGGGGTGGTTGTACTGTCCGTACAGTTCTGTATAGTACTGTACAGGCATAATCTGGGCACATTTTTCTAGGCGGCAAGTACAATATTTATTGCTATATTTTTTTCCTGTAATTTTCTGTTTGTTGTTGGCATGATTTTCAAGGTTGGAAGTTGACACGGAAATCGTGATAAGTGGGTTTTGTATTTGCTGTAATTTTTTACTGTGTTTTGTTGTTCACTGTAAAAGCATATTCATAAATAAAGAGAGCTTTCGAACTGGTTTTCCCCAAAAGTTGTAGGGGGTTTTTCCAGGGTCATATTGACCAAAAATCAGCGTGTCAAAATTTTGTGTGTGGCTAATTTATTTTTCTGAGTTTTTATTTCTGCATTTCATCACTGTGAAATTTCCAGAATTTGTGTTTTCAGAAAATATTTATTTTTCCAGTTTGTTGAATGTATGGCTATGGGAATAGGCATTTAACATTATGGGAGAAATAAGGAGAAACTGAAAACCGGGGTTGGGAACAAAAATTGTTACATGGTATCAGAGCTAGTTTGCTGAAAAAGCGCAATTTGGGACAACAAAGAGAAAATTTATAGCAAGCTGATTTTACACACAGAAATCAAAACCTTTACTACAGCAGTGTCATTTTCAGTTTATTAGGACAGCAAACATGTCTTTGGGCTTGAGGGTGGAGGATAGGTTGAATGGGCATAGCAATTATAGCGTATGAAAGGAAAGAATGCAGAACATCTTTGAGGAGGCAGAAGTCTGGGGTATAATGGTGAATACCCAACAGCACCCTGTGAATGTGCCTACTGATGTTGTTCAGTTGGCAGACTTTAACAAGAAAAATAACAAGGGTAAGAGTCTGATTCTGGATGGTATTAAAGACCATGTCATTCCTCATGTGAGAGGAAAGAGATTTTCTCATGAGATGTGGACAGCCTTGACCAATCTCTACCAGAGTACCAATAAGAACGGAAAAATGGTCCTAAGGGAGAAGCTGAAGACCTTTAAGATGGGTAAGACTGATAGTGCTACTGGATATCTCACAAAGATCACTAATGTGAGAGATGTGTTGGCAGCAGTTGCAGAGGTCATTCCACCCACTGAGTTGGTGTGGATTGTAGTGAATGGCCATCCCAGTTCATGGCTGAACTTTGCTGATGGGGTTTGTGCACGTGAGACCCTTCCCACTTGGGAGAGGTTCTAAGATGATTGCACACAGACAGAAATCAGAAAGAGCCAGCTTAGGGCAGCCAAACTTGTTGAGTGGGATGAGGATGTAGCACTGTTAGCAGGAGGTAAAAAAGGCAAGGGGAAGAAGCAAGCTTCCACAAGCAGTGGTGGGGGCAAAGGCAAAGGTAAAGGTAATCAGGTGAACACGCAAAAGGACTATTCCAAGGTGAAGTGTTGGAATTGTCAGAGGATGGGACACTATGCAGTTGTATGTCCGGAGAAGAAGAAGAAGGGTTAGAACGAGACCATGGCAGCATCAGCTGCGATAGAGGACTTTATGGATAGCTTTGACCGGAAGTTTGGGTTCATTGCTTGTGAATCCACTAGTACAGGATCACCTGCCATGGAGGGTGAGAGGGAGTGTGCATTTCCCTCCACTAGCAGAGCATCTTCAAGTATCTGGTATGTGGACAGTGGGGCTTCACGTCATATGACGGGATTCCGTGAGTACTTCTCAGAGCTTTCAAAGAGTGGCACTGATATAGAGGTAGTACTCGGAGTCGACAGCGTTGTTAGAGCAGTCGGTGTGGGGACATTGACAATTGATAGGGAACCCAAACCTCCCTTGAAGGTGTCAGATGTTCTATATGTGCCAGGGATGAGGAAGAACCTCATATCCGTCTCAGCATTGGAGGACAGAGGGTATGAGATATTGTTTAGGAGAGGACAGCTGCTTATATATCCCAAGGGTGCTCCAGCTGATTCAGCTAGAGTGATTGGTGTACGCCATGCAAAGGTGTACAAGTTTGCATTTCAGCCCCTTTTGGCATTGAGCAGTAGTACCGACAGCAGAGCTAGTAGTTCAGAGCTGTGCGAGATTTGGCACCGCGGGATGGGGCACATGTATCATGGAGCCTTGAGGATATTGCGGGAGATCACTACAGGCGTGCTAGATTTCAGTACTAATCACATTGATACATGCAGAGGATGTGCTATGGGAAAGTTTGCCAAATCCCCTTTTCCCAGCAGTGACAGCAGATCGACTGGGATACTTGATTTGATTCATTCTGATGTGAGCAGTCAGATGTCTCATGTTTCCTTGAGTGGATATGAGTATTATGTTTTATTCATTGATGATCACTACAGGACGACCTGGATTTATTTCTTGAAGACAAAGAATGAGGTCTTCAAGCGGTTTCAGGAGTTCAGAACTCTTGTGGAGACTCAGACAGGTCAGAAGATCAAGTCCCTGAGGTCGGACAATGGAGGGGAGTACACCCTTGGTGAGTTTGTTGACTATTGTGCGGAGGCAGGCATTAGGAGGGAGTTCACAATTCCTTACAACCCCCAGCAGAACGGGGTTGCGAAGAGGAAGAGCAGATCCATCTAAGGGGCTGCCAAAGCCATGCTACATGATCAAGGGTTATCGTTGTTTTTGTGGGCAGAGGCCTGCAATACTAATGTATATTTGCGGAGCAGGTGTCCGCATCGTGCCTTGGGGCATGTGACTCCGGAGGAGGCTTTTTCTGGGAAGAAGCCTGATGTTGGTCATCTTCGTATCTTTGGGTGGATTACATACTCCTACATACCCAAGGAGAAGAGGACCAAGCTAGCGCCCACTACAGAGAAGGGTATCTTTATGGGCTACAGTGAGACCTCGAAAGCCTTTCGGATTTATATTCTTGCACAGAGGAGAGTTGTTGTCAGGCCGGATGTGAAGTTCGAGGAGAGGGCTTTCAGGAGGTCACGGGAGTTAGAGTATCTGGATCAGCCTGACCCTCAGGAGCAGCTGAGTCAGGCACAGGGATCCAGTGGGCAGGGATCAGGAGGACCCGAAGGTACATCGATTACGGTGTCAGGTCCATCAGTGAGCAGTGGCTCGCAGAGTCAGAGGGGTGGTGCTTCGGGCAGCATGCAGAGCAGTCCGCAGAGCACTTCACTAGGGATTCCACTGATGGACAGTTCACACGGTACTTTAGCATCTACAGGTTCAGGTTCAGGCAGGAGAACAGCAGACAGATAGTCAGGAGTTCAGGCTCCTGATGATGAGGAGGAGTTTCATTCTCTGGTGGGAGAAGTGTGCTCAGGGAAGAGGAAGCCCAAGTGGCTTCAAGATACCTTCAGAGAGGCCACATCTGTTGTTGGGCCAAAGAGGCCAGTCAGAGAGAGCAGACCACCTGAGAGGTTTTGTAGCTATATGGTAATGGTTGCCAACATCATTGACTCGGAGCCTTCAAGCTATGAGGAGGCAGCTAGCCAGCGGGTCTGGAGAGAGGCCATGCAGGAGGAGTATTCTTCTATCATGAAGAATGATGTTTGGGAGGTGGTGCCAAGGCCTGTGGGCAAATCCGTGGTTACTTCCAGATGGCTTTACAAGGTAAACATGCTACACATGGCAACATTGAGAAATTCAAAGCAAGGTTTGTGGCTAGAGGGTTCTCCCAGGTAGAGGGAGTACATTATGAGGAGACCTTCGCTCCCGTGGCTCGATATACTTCAATTCGCTCCATCATATCGATAGCAGCAGAGATGGGTTGGAAGATCCACCAGATTGATGGGAAGACCGCATTTCTCAATGGCTTCATACAAGAGGAGGTGTACATTGAGCAGCCACAGGGCTTTGAGGTGCATGGGAAGGAGTCCCATGTGTGCAGACTGAAGAAGGCTCTTTATGGCCTGAAGCAAGCTCCCAGAGCTTGGTACTCCAGGATAGATACATACTTGCAAGAGATGGGTTTCACAAAGAGTGATGAAGATCTGAACCTTTACTTTATTGTGATAGGTGAGGAGCCTCTCATTCTGGTGTTGTATGTGGATGACTTGGTCATTACGGGTGCAGAGAAACTCATAGAGAGCTGCAAGAGAGATCTTGCGTCGGAGTTCGAGATGAAGGACATTGGCTTGATGCATTACTTTTTGGGTATGGAGGTGTGGCAGGAGGAGGGGCATTTCTTCCTGGGACAGGGGAAGTATATTGTGGACATCCTTAGCAGATTACACTTGGAATATTGTAGACCCATGTCGACACCTATGATCACCAACTAGAATAAGCTTCACGCTTCAAATTCCGAGTTGGTGGATCCCACATTGTATAGACAGTTGATTGGTTCCTTGATGTATTTAGTCAACACTAGACCAGATATATGTTTTGCAGTCAACAGTGAACACGATGAGCCATTTCATGTGTCAGCCCAGGAGGGTGCACTGGGTAGCTGCAAAACACATTTTGCGGTACTTGCAGGAGACGGTGGAGTATGGTCTGGATTATAGGTGTTGGAAAAAATGAGAGGGGGGTGAATCAGTATTTCTTTTCAATTGTTAATTATTGCCAGTTAGATTCTTCACAATTAAACATAGAGAGGTGTATAATAATAATATTAAGGATTAATAAGAACTTCAATCCTTTTTTTAATAATAGTATACAATAGATGAGTGAGGGCACCAACCCTTTTAATGAAACAGGGACCAACCTGTTGCCAAGCACCAACTTGGACTTTTGATGAGGCTCCGACCTCTAGGGCTTTGACCCTATCTTCTCAAGGCACCAACCTTGTGTTTAGGGGCACCTACCCCAAGGACACCAATCCCTCAGTCTTCTTTTTAATAGAAAATGTGTGATGTACTTACTTGACTGTCATCAACACGATTCTTCACTGTTCAACCCTTCTTGATTTTGGCTTCACTATTTCTTCACTGTACTTTGTCCATCATGTGACTTCTCTGCAGCAATCTTAGTTCATAGTCCTGGAGTAACACCAAGATCCAACTATGTCACAAGCATCAAGCCAGGACACCAATCCTTCAATCTTCTTTGATAAAAATGAATGATGTATTTACTTGAGTTTCTTCAATAGAATTTTGCACTGTTTAATTCTTCTTATGTCCAATTAGCTCCAATAGCAACTTGAGATTGACTGTCCAAATTTCCTCAACATTTAAGTCTCCAAAATTGATTGCTTATGCTTTGATGATTTAACCACAATTGCTTCAAGTTGATGGACCTGTCTTAGTGCTATCCTTGTAGCCTTAGGCCTCCATCACTGGTGAGTTCACTCCACTGAAGATTCTCAACACTGTCATACCAAGTTCACTGTTGCTTTGACTGTTCACTAATCAACTGTTCAATCTGAGTTAAGGTCCGAGAATAATCCACTATAAGATAGCTCATGTCAGTGGAATTACTGCACCAATTCAGAATTTAATGATCACTGTAGATCCGAGCTCCACAGGGTCCTTGTTCTGCTCCACAAGATTCGAGTTATATTCCACACTTCTGAGAATGAGCTACAACAAATGGTAAGAAGTCTGAGCCACAAATAATCCAAGGCTTTGTGGTAAGAAGTTCGAGCTACAGCAAATGGTAAGAGGTCTGAGCTATAGTGAGAAGTTCAAGCTATAGCAAGTAGACCGATGCTCTGTGGTGAGAAATCCGAGCTATAGCAAAGGTTGTCCGGTCACAGCAGGAATGGACCAAGGTTAATCTAAACAACGTCTCCACTGGCAATAACCCTGAACCATACGCGTTGATCTGTCCAACAGAAAAACCGAGCTTCACCAACACTGTTCAGCAAAATTCGAGATGTTTAAAAACTTCGTCTTATAACCTAGAAATATCAAGCATAGCCCTTTTCTCTTTAAGATATATGCTTCCTCTCTCTTAGTTCACGAGTTGTGAACTGTTATCCTCTTCACTGTATTAGATGACCGAAATTGATGATTTGAAAATGAAGTTTCAGTCTTATATTTATAGTGATTTTCGACTGGAATGAAGTGTCACGTCTTTTGGAGGGAGGCCGACATGAAACTGTGAGTGTAGGTCGGCTAGATAAAAAATACATTTTCTTAAACTTAAAAATCCAATATCTCACAAACCGCTGGGAGTTTCAGGGCAAGTAAAGGCTCATTGGAAAGAGGAAAAAATCCTCTTTCAGATGGTCTAGGACTCATTGTGATAGGCTGCCTCCAAGAAGACAGAACATAATTTTCTTTGTGACTGTCCTTCAATTTTATACATCAAAAATTTGGGACAGCATGAGGAATGTTTGGGGCAGCGTGACTTCTTCATTCTTTGGTTTCTTCATTGTTATTAATGCCATCATAGGATCATAGAGTCATTATGTAGGAGTGCAGCATTCATGTAGCATCATGTGTCAACAATGTCATCATATACTAATGCAGTGATATGTCATAGTGCAGCCTTCATCTTAGTCAAAGTCATATTGACATCAATGACAATCTAAATTAACAATCTCCCCCTTTGTCATTGATGGCAATATTCTTGCCCTTTCAACATTCTCTCCCCCTTTGTCATCAATGGCAAACGAGGTGCCCAAGTACTCCCCCTGTCAAGCTGCTCCCTGACAGCTGCTCCCCCTAACATATTTTTCATGTTGTGTGATTTAATGTGATGCAAGAGCAATGACTCCCATCTTTTGGCGAAGATACTCAAATGCTTCTCGTGGAAGGGGTTTTGTAAAGACATCCGCAATTTGCTCTTTTGTATTGACGTATTCCAACTTGATATTGTGTTCAGTAACTTGTTCATGGAGAAAGTGGTATTTGATTGGAATATGTTTGGTCCTTGAGTGCATTACCGGATTCTTTGAAAGACTAATGGTGCTAGTATTATCACAAAAAATAGTAATTGGTTGCTTAGTTTCTATGTTGACATCCTTCAAGGCTTCCTTCATCCATAGAATTTGCGTACAACAATCAACAATGGCTATATATTCGGCTTCAACAGTAGAAAGGGATATAAATGATTGCTTTTTGCTGAGCCAAGATACAAGACAATCTCCCATAAAGAATGCATTTCCACTAGTACTTTTTCGATCATCCACGCTTCCGGCCCAATCAGCATCAGAATAAGTTGTCACAATAAGAGTTGAACTCTTAGGATACCAAAGACCGAAATCAGTCGTTCCTTTCAGATATTTGAGAATTCTTTTCACAACTGCTAGATGGGATTGTTTAGGACTTGACTGAAATCTTGCTACCATTCCTACTGCTTGCATAATATCTGGTCTTGTAGCAGTTAAGTATAGGAGAGCTCCAATTATTGACCTGTAAAGAGTTGCATCTATGAGAGGAATATCATCATCTTTGCTTAATTTACAATCTATGGTCATCGGTGTGCTCATAGGTGCACAATCTTTTATCCCATATCTTTTATGCATGTCTTTAAGATATCTTGCCTGAGATATAAACATGCCTGCAGAAGTTTGAGATATTTGTAGCCCAAGAAAGTAAGACAACTCACCAATCATTGACATCTCGAATTTTTTGGACATATTTTGAGAAAATTCATGGCTCATTTCTTCATCATTGATAGCAAAGATTAGATCATCAATGTAAACAAGAGTGATCAGAAGTTTTCCCTTGTCCATCTTCATGTAGAGATCGCTACCTGCCACTCCCTTTTTGAAACCTTCTTGTTGCAGATAGTGATCCAACTTTGCATACCATGCTCTAGGGGCTTGTTTTAATCCATACAAGGCCTTTTTTAGTTTGCATACAAAGTCTTTTCCTTCAGCAAGATCAAATCCTTCTGGTTGCTCCATGTAAACTTTTTCCTTGAGATCTCCATTCAAGAATGCTGATTTTACATCCATTTGATAAACCTTGAATCCTTTTGAGCAAGTAGATGCTAAAAACATTCTTATGGCTTCCAATCGAGCTACTGGTGCAAAGGTTTCTTCGAAGTCAATTCCTTTAATTTGCGAGTATCCTTTGCAGACAAGTCTGGCTTTATTTCTGATGATTTGTCCATCTTCATTCATCTTGTTTTTGAATACCCATTTTTTTCCAATTATATTTTTATCTTTTGGGCGAGGTACTAGTTCCCAAGTCTCATTTTTTTCGATTTGAGACATTTCCTCTTCCATGGCCTTTATCCAATAAGGATCTTTGCTTGCTTGAGAAAAAATTTCAGGTTCTATTAAAGATAATAGAGCAACATCATCTTTTCTTGGGGTGTTTATCATCATTCTTCGAGTTTGAATTCCTTCATCTATATTTCCGAAGACTTGTTCTTCCGGATGATGTCTTTGAATAAACTTGATCTTAGAGGGAGTTTGTGAAGGTTCAATTTGAGGTTCTCCATTCTCCTCTTCTTTTTCAGATTCTTCTTCTTCACTTTGTTCAAAGAAAGGCTCAACTTCATGATCTTCAATTCTCTTTCTGGAAGGCCTTCATCAATCTTCACATCAATGCTTTCCACTATTCTTCGTAGACAATTGTTGTAACATTTGTAAGCTTTGCTCCTAGTGGAGTATCCAAGAAATATTCCTTCATCAACTCTAGAATCAAATTTACCTGGTGAGTCATCATTTATTTTTATGAAGCATTTGCTTCAAAAAACCCTGAAATATTTCACTGAAGCAGGTCTTCCTTTCCATAATTCATGAGTTTTTCATTGTTTGGTCTTAGTTGAGTTCGATTTAAGGTATAAACAGCAGTTCCAACTGCTTCTCTCCAAAATTTTGGTTATAAATCAGCTGCTAGTAGCATTGTCCTTGCCATTTCTTGAATGGTTCGGTTCCTTCTTTCAACTACTCCATTTTGCTAAGGTGTCCTAGCAGTAGAGAGTTCTCTTTCAATTCCATGCTCTTTATAGAATTCATCAAATTCTTTTGAGGTGAATTCTCCTCCTCTATCCGTTCTAAGACATTTAATCTTAGAATCTTTCTCATTCTCAATGAGAGCCTTAAGATTCTTAAAACATTCAAATGCTTCAGATTTATATTTTATGAAATATATCCACATCATTCTAGTATAGTCATCAACAAATAGAGCAAAGTACCTTTCACCTTGAAGAGTTGGAGTTCTAGTTGGCCCACACAAATCTGCATGAAGAATTTCCAAAGGTTTTGATGTTGAGAACTCCTTAGTTTTGTGGCTAGTTCTGGTTTTCTTTCCATGTTGGCATGGGCCACATACAACTTGATTTGGCTTGCACATTTTTGGGATGTCCCTTACTGCTTTAATTTTGTTGATGTTGACTAGGTTATCAAAACTTGTATGCCTCAATCACTTGTGCCATAACCAACTTTCATCTGTTTGACTTAAGTAACATTTATCTTCTTGGATTCTACTAAGAATGTAGACATTATCTGGTGTTCTTACTCCTTTCGCCACAAGTTCTCCTGCAGATGAGTCTCTTATTTCACAATTTTTTGTACTAAAGACAACATTATGTCCTTGGTCACAAATCTGGCTAACACTTAAGAGATTGTGTTTGAGCCCTTCTACTAGCAAGGTATTTTGAGCCTTTCCTTGTCCATTAACAAGGGTAGCAGTTCCTTTTCTAGTGATTTTAGCGGATCCACTTCCGAAGGATACGTTTCCATTTTTCGTGTTCAATGAGATAAACTTCTTTTGGTCACCTGCCATATGTCTTGAGCATCCACTATCTACGAACCAATGATTTTCTTCGCTGTGAGCACACAGAGCTAGGCCACATTTATCAATTTTGAGATTTACACTTTTAATTTTTTCCTTTTTGAGAGGGAAATTTTGTTCATTATGATCATAATTATCACATAATGAGCAAGACGGATCAAACTTAACAAAGGATCAAATGAATTGTAAGTTTTGATTTGTCCTTGCTCTTTAGGAACACGTAATTGGTTTGTTTGATCGTTCAATCTTGGTGCTTCATTCTTATGAGCCTTGCAATGCTTAGCTTGATGACCAAAGTTTTTACAATAGTAACAATACCCAAGAAAAATAGTTTGATACCTGTTGTAGTATCCATAGCTTGAACCAACATTCTTCCTTGGATTTGCTCTTTCTTCAATTCTTGGTTTTGAAATGGGACTTTTTTCCTGACAAGATGACTTTTCTTCTCTTGGATGGCAACAGAGTATGTCAGCATAACTTCTAGCATTATTCTTTGTACTTGATGATTCTCCTTTGAAACCAATTCCAGACTTATCATGTTGGGGTTTTTGAGTATTAAGAATGTTGTCAAGAGCTAGAGAGCTTTGCCAACTCCTTTTGACTTGCTCTAATTCCTTTCTTAGAGATATTATTTCAGCTTCACGTTTTTCACAGATATCATCCTTCTCTTTTAGCTTAATGTTCAAGAAGTCTTCCCTTCTTTTTGCTTCCTCTCTTTCTATTTTGAGAGAAATTATCTTCTTTTGTAGACTCTCATTTTCTTCAATGGCACTCATTAGCAAACTATCCATGTTTCTTTCATCTTCCAGTTCTAAGTCATCGTCATTTGTAAATGCCATGAATAACGTTGCTTTGTTTCCAACATAATTACTTTCCTCATCTGATTCATCATCACTTTCTTTGTGATGACGCACATTTCTAGTTGATTTCTTTTTTATGACTACAAATTCATCTTCATCAGACTCATCTTGTTTGGAGAAGAAGTTCATCTTATTAAACCCTTTCTTTTTGTACATCATTCTTTTAGAGTCCTTTTCATCATCACTATCATGTTTATGAGGACATTTTGCAGCGTAATGACCTATTCTTTCACAATTGAAACAAATAAGAGAGTACTTACCTTTTAGCTTAGATCCCCTTTTTAGTCTTCGTACAAATTGAGCTAACTCGTTTTCAGTATCAGATTCATCGTTGTTGCAATTCCATCCTTTTCCTTCTTTTGTAGATCTTGAGGCTTTGAAAGCTGCTTCTTTGAAATTTGGGCTCCCTTTCCTCATCTCATAGGCAATAAGAATTCCATGAAGTTCATCCTTCTTGAGAGTATCTAGGTCCTTCATTTCTACTATGGCACTTACTTTGGAGTCAAATCTGTCAGGAAGCGATCTCAGGATTTTTTGAACAATGGTGCTTTCTTCAATATTTTCTCCTAGTCCTTTAAGAGAGTTAACCACTTCAGCTACTCGGAGGAAGTATGATGCAATATCTTCTTCATCATCCATTTTCAAACTCTCGAATTGTCTTCTATAGGTTTGAAGCTTTGCCTTCTTAACTTTGGAGTCCCCATCATATAGAGAAACCAACTTATCCCATACTTCTTTGGCTAAGTCACAATTCATGACTTTCGTAAATTCAGAATCGGTAATTCCACTAGTGATGGAATTTAAAGCTTTAGCATTAGCAATGTAGGCTCTTATTTCATTTGGATCAGTTGGAAGACCGGCGGGAGCTTTGTACCCCCAAAACAGAGTGCCATACTTCAGGGCCAAGAGACATTAGATAGTAGGACATCCTCTTTTTCCAAAAACTAAAATTTGTTCCATCAAAGATAGGCAGTTTCCCTGCTGCTTCCATGTTCTTCATTATGCCTAAGAATCCTTCTTCCAGCCGTTAGGCTGATAATGAAGAAGCTGGCTCTAATACCAATTGTTGGAAATACTGAAAGGGGGTGAATCAGTATTTCTTTTCAATTATTAATTATTGCCAATTAGATTCTTCACAATTAAAGACAGAGAGGTGTATAATAATAATATTAAGGATCAATAAGAACTTCAATCCTTTTTTTAATAATAGTATACAATAGATGAGTGAGGGCACCAACCCTTTTAATGAAACAGGGACCAACCTGTTGCCAAGCACCAACTTGGACTTTTGATGAGGCTCCAACCTCTAGGGCTTTGACACTATCTTCTCAAGGCACCAACTTTGTGTTTAGGGCACCTACCCCAAGGACACCAATCCCTCAGTCTTCTTTTTAATAGAAAATGTGTGATGTACTTACTTGACTGTCATCAACAAGATTCTTCACTGTTCAACCCTTCTTGATTTTGGCTTCACTATTTCTTCATTGTACTTTTTCCATCATGTGACTTCTCTGCACCAATCTTAGTTCATAGTCCTGGAGTGACACCAAGATCCAGCTATGTCACAAGCATCAATCTAGGACACCAATCCTTTAGTCTTCTTTGATAAAAATGAATGATGTATTTACTTGAGTTTCTTCAATAGAATTTTGCACTGTTCAATTCTTCTTATGTCCAATTAGCTTCAACATCAACTTGAGATTGACTATCCAAATTTCCTCAAAATTTAAGTCTCCAATATTGATTGCTTATGCCTTGATGATTTAACCATAATTGCTTCAAGTTAATGGATTGTGTCTTAGTGTTATCCTTGTAGCCTTAGGCCTCCATCACTGGTGAGTTCACTCCACTGAAGATTCTCAACACTGTCATACCAAGTTCACTGTTGCTTTGACTGTTCACTAATCAACTATTCAATCTGAGTTAAGGTCCGAGAATAATCCACCATAAGATAGCTCATGTCAATGGAATTACTACACCAATTCAGAGTTTAATGATCACTGTAGATCCGAGCTCCACAGGGTCCTTGTTCTGCTCCACAAGATTCGAGTTATGTTCCACACTTCTGAGAATGAGCTACAGCAAATGGTAAGAAGTCTGAGCCACAAATAATCCAAGGCTTTGTGGTAAGAAGTTTGAGCTACAACAAATGGAAAGAGGTCCGAGCTACAATGAGAAGTTCGAGCTACAGCAAGTAGACCGATGCTCTATGGTGAGTACTCCGGACTACAGCAAACGTTGTCCGGTCACAGCAGGAATGGACCAAGGTTAATCTAAACAATGTCTCCACTAGCAATAACCCTAAACCATACGCATTGATTTGTCCAACAGAAAAACCGAGTTCCACCAAGACTATTTAGCAAAGTTCGAGATGTTTAAAAACTCCGTCTTATAACCCAAAAATATCAAGCATAGCCCTTTTCTCTTTAAGATATATGCTTCCTCTCTCTTAGTTCACGAGTTGTGAACTGTTATCCTCTTCACTATATTAGACGACCGAAATTGATGATTTGAAAATGAAGTTTCAGTCTTATATTTATAGTGATTTTCGACTGGAATGAAGTGTCACGTCTTTTGGAGGGAGGCCGACATGAAACTGTGTGTGTAGGTCGGCTAGATAAAAAATATATTTTCTTAAACTTAAAAATCCAATATCTCACAAACCGCTGGGAGTTTCAGGGCAAGTAAAGGCTCATTGGAAAGAGGAAAAATTCCTCTTTCAGATGGTCTAGGACTCATTGTGATAGGCTGCCTCCAAGGTGACAGAAACATAATTTTCTTTGTGAATGTCCTTAAATTTTATGCAACAAAAGTTTGGGACAGCATGAGGAATGTTAGGGGCAGCATAGCTTCTTCATTCTTTGGTTTCTTCATTGTTATGCCATCATAGGATCATAGAGTCATTATGTAGGAGTGCAACATTCATGTAGCATCATGTATCAACAATGTCATCATATAATAATGCAGTGATATGTCATAGTGCAGCCTTCATCTAAGTCAAAGTCATATTGACATCAATGACAATCTGAATTAACAATAGGCAGGGAGATGGAATGAGATTGGCAGGTTACACTGATTCTGATTGGGCAGGTTGTGCTTATGATAGGAAGAGCACTTCAGGGTGTTGTTTTGGGTTGAGTTCGGCAGTGGTGTCATGGTTTAGCCAAAAGCAACAGTCAGTAGCATTAAGTTCAGCGGAAGCAGAGTACATGACAGCCAGTTTAGCTAGTTGTGAGGCCATATGGCTTCACAAGATGTTGTTTGGCTTATTTGGTCAGTCGTTGAGACCTTCAGTGATATACTGTGATAATCAAAGTTGCATTAAACTCACGGAGAATCTAGTATTTCATGACAAGTCAAAGCATATCGGCATCAGATATCATTTCATTAGAGACTATGTTCAGAAGGGAGCTGTGAAGCCTGAGTATATTCCCACAGATGAGCAGGTTGCAGATATTCTTACCAAAGCCTTACCACGGGGCAAGCATGTCTACTTCAGAGACAAGATGGGTGTGGTGAGGAACACCTTCCTCGATAAGAGGGAGTGTTGAAATTTGGTTACCGAAAGACAGGTGGTTCCCTAAGGCTTTGATCTTTGGCCTAGGGAAAATTGTCCAAAAGAATTTAATTTTTCTCCTAAAGTGACTTTATAAAGTTATAAAGTCAAATCTAATTTAAAAGTGACTTTAAGTGATAAAGTTCCTAAGTCTAATTTTAAAGTGACTTTAATAAAGTCAATGTGAAATTAGAAAGTGAAAAGTGACTTTGGAAATAAATGACTAAGTGGGTTTTTATTAAAATGGGGTGAATTAAAAGATAGAAAGTGAGATTTAAATGAGCATTTAATCTTAGCCCTAGATCTAAAGCTATCTCAGCCATTGGATTTAGAGATTCCCCAAAAGTCACTTAGGGTTAGGTTAAAAGAGGAAAATGAGAGAAAAGATCATTCATTCTTTCATGAGCAGATTGAGAGAGGAGAAGAGAAAGCTGAAGAGAAATTTCTAAGCAGAGGGATAGCAGCAATAGCTACACAAAAAATCCGTACAACAAGAGAGCACATTTCCCAAGGCAAAATTTCTGTACAACAGCATTTATTGGCACGTTTCCCAAGACAGAAAATATGTACAGCACTATTTAGCATGCTTTTCAAGGCAAGTACAACACTATTTTCAAGGAGCAGATTCAGTAGCAAAGGGCATAGTTTTCAAGGGAACTTTTCTGGGCACAAAAATCAAGGAAGGGGCTATTGTACTATCTGTACAGTTCCGTACAGTACCGTACAGGCAGAATCTGGGCACGTTTTTCTAGGCAGCAAGTACAGTGTTTATTGCTATATTTTTTCCTGTAATTTTATGTTTGTTGTTGGCACGATTTTCAAGGTTGGAGGTTGACATGGAAATCGAGATAAGTGGGTTTTGTATTTGCTGTAATTTTTTACTGTGTTTTGATGTTCACTGTAAAATCATATTCAGAAATAAAGAGAGCTTTCGAACTGGTTTTCCCCAAGAGTTGTAGGGGGTTTTTCCAGGGTCATATTGACCAAAAATCAGCGTGTCAGAATTATGTGTGTGGCTAATTTATTTTTCTGAGTTTTTATTTCTGCATTTCAGCACTGCGAAATTTCCAGAATTTTTGTTTTCAGAAAATATTTATTTTTCCAGTTGGTTGAATGTATGGCTATGGGAATGGGCATTTAACTTTATGGGAGAAATAAGAAGAAACTGAAAACCGGGGTTGGGAACAGAAATTTTTACAATGCTTTCTTCCATCTGGATCATTGAAACAACATGTCGGGAACCGAGCACAAAGAGGGAAAATGCCTTTCTGCAATAGTCTTAATGTTCTGACATAACGTATAGCCTTCAGATCAGGTACTTTGGCTCTGCAAATCTGACTATAACGCTCCACTTGTATACACACCTCCAAACTTGTATCATACCTTTGTAGCAAAGATCTGTATAACGTATGACGATTACGCCAACGAATATCTCTCTATCCATCTGCCAGATATTAACGTTATCAGATTATTAATGCTGCCAGATTAATGTTGATATATTAATCCTGATATCATAACGTTGTCCATTTACCAATTATTGTTCATTTGATATCACATGCTCCATCGATATACGCTGATATAACTGCGCCATTGCACCCTTCTGCACCATTCTGCACCATGTTTGTCCACCATTATCTGTCACTGCGCCACTGCACCATTACATTATTCTCTGATACCCATAATAATTCATGTAACGCACATTTGTCATCTTTGTCTTTCTGGTTCAAGGTTGCTCGATGCCACCACTTCATGTTGTTTAAATAATTCCATATTGTTGTCCCAATAGTATTATAGCATTCATAACAGTTATGATAATTCCAGGTCTCTATTTGATCCAACGACGTAATTTCATGCAGGAAGTAACTCCATTCATTTAACCAATAGACTCCATTCAACCTACTGCAGGTAGAATTCATTCAATGCATATCTCGAACATAACGTCTTTGTATCCCCAAAACCTCCACTGCGCCCCTATCAACTCTGTCACCATCTGAAAACTTCATTACCAGGCATTATTTTCTTACATTTTTCTTCTAATATTTCCAGGCGAGCTCTATCTCCTTGAGCAAACTTTTCAGAAATTCTCGTCAAGAGTCATTAGAGCAATGCCATGATCAACTTCTCCGTTTGATAAAGCGTGATAAACTTATCTACATCTTCGAAAAATGTCCTCATTTTTATATCCCCACAAAATCCCTTTAAAAAGAGTTGCTCGCATATTGAAGCTCCAAGCAGAAGTAGAAATGTTGCAAGAAAAACCAATGTTATATGCCAATCTAGCCAGAACGCAATCAAAGATGAAATCACTATAAGAGCCGCATTTTGCACAATTGTTGACATTCGGTCTGCAATGGCACCTCTTTAATGTCGCATCAGACGCCAAACGTGATGTCAACAACCCACTGCTATTTTCACTGAAATCAAACTAGCCTATCTCGTTGTGTAAAATTGCTGAGAACATCATCTCTCGAATGCGTCTAGTGAGGCATTCTCCCATCAAGGTATAGAAACAGTGTTGCAATACATATATCAGTGCAATAACAACCGCTGCTCCACTAAATATAAGAGCAATGCTCTGAACTTCATTTTTTATATGCAGCTTGTCAGGAGAGTAAAAAGTGATTACAACATGGCTAATTGCAAGAGCAAAGAATGGTGTCCCCATGCCATCCATTATTGCTCCCAAAGTCCCAAGCACGACATAAGGCCATTCTGACCTATTTAGTTTAAGCAGTCGCTAGAATGGTGGTCTTAATGCTAATAGTGATTCTTTAAGTTCTACGACCTCGATGTTGAAGTCTTCTTGTTCTTTAGATTCCGATGTTATGTTATTGACTCCAAAGGAGTGTGAGGATTCAACAGATCATCTTGATAGCCCCAAGCTAGCACATTCAAATCCTTTGTGTGTGGGTTCAGTCACAATTGTTTCTTGCAGCTTCACAAGAGTTGTATATGCACCCTCATTTCCTTTGGACATTAATTCCTCGTGTGAACCACACTCCACAAATTCGACATTTTGCACCATTGCAATGGTTTCAACATTTTAAACAGTAGTTAGTCTGTGAGGTACTACCACTGTTGTTCGGCCTATCATAATCTTATCAAGAGCTTCCTGAACAATATGATCTGATTCTGAATCCAAACCACTTGTCGCTTCATCTAAAAGAAAAATCTTTGGACTCTTCAGCATTTCTCTAGCAACACAAGAGATTGAACTGTGGTTGTAGCTCCAAGTCCAACATTGTTGCTTTCATATCTACGTCCAAGACATTATTGGGGTTGCTATCTTATGCCCTTTGAAGTTAGAAGAGAATCACTCCCCCTGTCATCATGTTGTTCTTCTACTACTGGTTAAATCACTGCCTTGCTTTCTTAGAGCATCTCCCTTTGAAACCATGATGATTTCATCATGTAATTGAAGTAACAGGATGCTCTCTTTTTTTCTTCTTCTTCCACACTTTAGTATATTTCCTTCTACTCTCTGCATTTATTTTTAACTCATTGTTTGATCTGCTTTGATTGGGTTCCATCATCTGTCTAGAGCTCTTTAGTGTATATGGAATCCTGCAGTCATTCGCCTTGTGTCCAGGATTGTGGCATAAATAACATCTTATTTTACCAAGGTATGGTCCAGCTGGTGTGTAGCCATTTTTGTCCCTTTTTGCATATAGTTTACATTCAACAAGTTTATGTCCAAATTTATTGCATAGATAACAGTATCCATGGAAGTGTTTTGTGTACCTGGTGTATGGTTGTCTTTTGTGTTTGCTAGCTTGAGGGAGCCTTCTTGGATTTTGTATTTGCTACTGATAGGTCTTGAATTGCTTTTTCTTACAATCTGTAGCTACATGTCCAGGTCCATGGCAAGAAAAACACATGATACCTCTCACAGAAACAAAGAATCGCTTTCCGAATTTGCTCAGTTCATCAATAGGAGCAAATGGCCTTTCTGCACAATGCATTTTCTTCGACTCGTTCTTTTCATTTTCATTCTACTTCTTGCCTTCTACTACAAGTCTTTTAAAGATTGTTATGTCCTCTTTATTGGTTGATTTTTGTGAGTTCTTCATGGATACATTCTCTTCTTCTAGCTGTTTACACACTCTGTTCTTTTCTTGTAATTCAGTTCTAGCTGAATTAGTCTCAACTTCTAACTTTTCACATTGTACCTCTTTCTCCTTTAGCTGGTTATTCATAACCTCTCCTAATATCCTTGCTTCTTCAAGATGTGCCTTTAGGCCAACAATTTTTTCCTTACGCTCATATTCTCTCTCATCACATATTTGCAACAGTGTCTTAAACAATGTCAAGTTTGGCTTGTTCTTCAATTGTCTTTTCTTCATGGAAATCATGTCCATTCACACTAGCAGAGACCTCATTTTACTAAACCTTTTCCTTTTGAAATGGATTTTTCTTCTTCCTGATTATCTTCTCCTTCTTGACAATGCAGCCATTAGTGTCTCCTTCATGCATGAGATGCAATCTATTCCAGATTTCTTTGGCCAAAGTTAAATCTATTACTGTATCAAGATCCTTGTTATGAAGGTTGTTATACATTACACATTTTTCCTTAGCATTCCACTATTGTTCTTGCAAAGAGGGAGATTCTTTGCAATAACCATCACATACAAGCTTCCATACACTAGGTCCATAAGCCATTAAATTTGTTTTAACCTTATCTCTCCATTCATGAAAGTTTGTTGCATTCAACATAGGTACACTTTGATAGTCCATGGCTCAACCAGATCTCCTTCAAGCTATTAGGCTTACACCAAAGGAATCCGCTCTGATACCAATTGATGAAAGCTTGACTAAACTAAGAGGTGGGGTGAATCAGTTTAGTCCATTCATGGACATTAAAATTATTTTCATTAAACTCATTAACTAAACCATTGCATGAGCAGCTTAGCAAATAATGATCAACAAATTGAATATGTGAACAACTAGTAATAACCAGACTAATACATCACATCAACACATAATAATAATGCATATGGACACCAGATATAAGTGGAAACCCATAAAGGAGAAAAACGTGAATTTATTATTGTTGTGATGCAAAGGCAAGCTCCTACTCCTTATTACATCTATTTTTCTATAGGCTCCAACCTACAGGAGGCTGCTACCTCAAATTTATGCAAGCTACAACATGCAAGGAAGCTCCAACTCCAATATGTTTTCTGCAAGCTACAACCCACAGGAGGCTCCTACCTCAGCCAACTCCAACTGAACATTTATCAAGCCACAACTTGAGAGGAGACTACAATTCCTTGATGCAAATAAGAAACAACAATGTGTTGGTTTACCTCGTCATAAATTATGCATCTCTCCATCTTCATTTCTACCTTTTCTTCCCTTCAAATTTGCTTCACCTAAGCTCCATATGTGCTAGGTAATTAATGCATAACATCTCAATCAGCTCTCTCACATTCTCCAATTCTCTAACTTCTCCATGCCCTCCAAAATGACATATTTTATAGAGATAATTTGATGGTTGTTTGTATTCCACATAAGAATATCTAATAAGCTTGACTCTTTTCCTTCCACTCATTCGTTTCCAACTCCCATATGTTTTCTGTAGGCTACAACGCACAGGAGGCTTCTACCTCAACCAACTCCAACTGAACATTTATCAAGCCACAACTTGAGAGGAGACTACAATTCCCTGATGCAAGTAAGAAACAAGAATGTGTTGGTTTACCTGGTCGTAAATTATGCATCTCTCCATCTTCATTTCTGCCTCTTCTTCCCTTCAAATTTGCTTCACCTAAGCTCTGTGTGTGCCAGGTAATTAATGCATAACATCTCAATTAGCTCTCTCACATTCTCCAATTCTTTAACTTCTCCATGCCCTCCAAAATGACATCTTTTATAGAGATAATTTGTTGGTTGTTTGTATTCCACATAGGAATATGAAGTGAATAGGCTTGACTCTTTGCCTTCCACTCATTCGTTTCCAAACTCTTCATATCTTGAATATTAGAACAAAAATAGATAATTCATCCAATATTAATTTCAGCCATATGTAATGATTAAATGCACCATCCTAATGCCAATATCAAATAACAACATTTATCATTAATGTATCAACACAGTCTTTGCAACATCTTTGCCTTTGCCTTGTAGTCTTGTCTTTGCATCACAATAATTTAGCTCTATCAACAATTTCACATCATTACAAATTCTTCAATGTAGCAGTTTCTACAACATTATCCAAGCATCAAGCCATTAACATGCCAACATCAATGTTCTACCAAACCATCAATGTATTTTTTGCTCCTTTTCTTGATGTTCCTTTACTTCTTTGTTGCCTCTTCACTGCACTTTTGCCTTCTTTGCTGTGCTTCTCCTTTTGCTCGTTGTTCCTTGAGTTGCTCCTCTGCCATGTTGTTACTCTTGCATACCTTGTTGTTGCTCTTTGTCTTTGTTGTTGCTCCTGTATACCTTCGTTGATCCTGAGCTGCTCCTTTGCCATCAATGACAATATTTCCAACAAGACTTACTCAAGTGTCAACTTGAGGGCAGTAGCAGCAGTGTGAAGAAGCCAAAGGAAGAGGAGGATAATGTGGCTCTTGCATCAAAAGCGCCACAAGAGCAGCGCAGGAGGAAGGAGGACCTTTCCAAGATCAAATGCTTCTGGTGTGGCGAGATGGGACATTATGCCACATAGTGTCCTCTCAAGAAGAGAGACAAAGATGAGAAGCATGATCCGCAAGTCGCTCCTGCCAGGATCGATGAGGAGGAGTTCGCCATGTTTTCCCACATATCTCCAGGAGGGAGGTGGGGTGATTTGGAGTTGTAGACCCAAAGAGCTACAGGCTGGGCAGGATCCTTGAGGAGTCCACCTCTCGAATCAATACCTTGCTACGGGAGCCCAAATCAGATGTAGCGAGATGGACGAGTGCCAGTTGGTGCAGAGGAGTGCAGAAGTGACAGTGCAGTGATTAGCAGCGCCAGAGTCTGAGCAACGCAAAGCAAATTTGGCAGCAATACAAGAAGTCAGCAGCAGCTTCAAAGGAACAGCGTAGAGTCTAGCAGCAGTCATATCTTCAGTACCGAAATGCATAATGTTGAACACTTGTTCAATTTTGGATGTTCTTCAGTTGCAGTAAGCAACAGTATTGCGATGCAATAGCAGTTGGCAGTGGCAGGGTCAGCAGCAGCACAAATGCAGAATTTTGAGATGGAGTTGCAGTACGGATGCAGTGTTGACAGTGGTAGTGTCAGCAGCAGTACAGATGCAGTGTTTGCGCAGTGTTGTTGAGCATCAGTGTCAGACATTAGCAGCGCAGAGGGAGATGTTGCAGAGTCAAAGCAATACTCAATAGGGTGTATTGCTAGAGCACATTCCTCGCTAAGAGGGAGTGTTGATTTGGGTAGCATCGGATGTGCTCTAAGTCTCAAAATTGGCAGGGAGGATTAGGCACATGTATTCCAGAGAACCTAGAAATCATTTGGGGAAATTCCACTCAGAATGTGTTTTATTAAAATAATTAATTATTTTTAAAAGGACCCTAAGTCTAAACTTAGGAAAATAAAATAATTAAAGGGTATTAATAAAACAGAGTGTGAATGTTCTAGAAAAGGCAGAGATCAAGTCATAAGTTAATCTTAGTCGTTGATTAGAGATTTAATCTCGGTCGTTGAAGTTTCAACGAGAAGATTATAAGGACTTGAAGGGTCATTTGTAAAATACACCGAGAGAGTCAAAGGATCAAGAGATTGAATTTCTGAAGTGAACAGTGCTCAGAGGAAAGATCGATTAAGAGATTCTTTGCAGACAGGGGCAGTAATTTTGATTGGAAGAATTCTTGATCTGGAGAGTGCATAGCAGAGGAGGGAATAGAAGCCACAGAGGCAACGCAGAGAAAGTGATGCAAAGGCTACGCAGGGATTGCACAGAGCCTGAAAGGGTTTATGTTTTCTGTTGAGGAGACAACGTTGGGTCAGTGCCAGATCCCGAGAGATTTTGTAGAGGCCAGAAGGCCCTAGTTTCCAGCCAACAAAGAGACCAGCACAGAGATAGAGGGCAACCACAGCTGTGACGCAAAGACTACGCAAAGTGACACAGTCACTGCGCAGAGCAGCTCGTTTTGGGTGTTGATCAGTGTCAGGTTCCTGTAGAGGAGTGAGGTTTGTCTCACAAGATTTTACTTGTCAGTTTCTCTACATGATTTGACAGATTCGTCAATCATAGATTTGTACTGAGAATTTACTGCATAATATATATTAACCCTCAGTTGCTACACCGGTTTTCCCGCATTTGGTTTTTCCAGGGACATTAGTCCAAAAATAACGGTGTTAGATGTGTCTATGATTTACTCTTGTTCTTATTTTGTTTCCGCACTTGTATTTTTTCCACAGCTAATTTGTGAAGGCTATAGTGTATGAGATTTCGTTGTTTACAGTAGAAAACTGTAATAATTTGTTAAAAGGAATTAAAAGATAGGAGTTTCTCATTAGTGCTGCAGTAGGATTCCGGGTAATACGAATTTTCACAAGTTCCAGGTAGAGCCCAAGCATGATCGTTGGATAGCAGCCAAGCATATACTGAGATATCTGCAAGGAACAATCCACTATTGCCTGAAGTATGATAAGAGGACTGATGTCCACTTGATTGAATATATTGATTCTAACTAGGGAGGAGATGAGAAGAATGGAAGAAGCACTATTGGAGGATGTTTTAGTGTGGGATCTTCCATGGTCTCCTAGTTGAGCAGAAAGCAAGAATCGGTTGCTTTGAGTAGTGCTGAGGCTAAATGCATTGCAGCCTGTGAAGTAAGCAGAAAAGTTGTCTGGTTGAGGAAGTTGTTGTCCAACTTGTTTAAAGGACCAATGTAACCTACAGTGATAAATTTTGATAACATGAGTTGTATAAGGTTCTCTAAATAAACAATGTTTCATGGAAAGACAAAGCGCATAAATAACAAGTATCACTACATTCGAAAGCTAGTGCAGGATGGAGTGTTGTAGCTACGGTAGATCTCCACGGAAAAACAGATAACTAACATCTTGACAAAATCTCTTCCTAACAAGAAGCTTGTGTACTTGAGATAAAAGCTTGGTATGGTTGATATATCCTCCCTAGTTGAGAGGAAGAGATAGACACATCATTCTTGCCTTCACTTTGGGATGAAAGAATGGAGGATTGGGTAAGCATTTGGCATCCGATACTCTTCGAGGATGAGGTAGGGCATCCAAGATAATATTCTTTTAAGGATTGGGAATCCAAGATACGAATAGTCCTAGAAGGACATACCCTATAAACACCCGGGTGGGGTATGTGCCTTGAGAGACAATGATAATGGTGTCTATCAATCATTGGTCTCGACTCTCGCCAACATTGTGTTATGATCTTGTGGAGAGATAAGAGTTGTTATTCAAGGCCTTGTTATGTGATAATGTTGATTGATATGATGCTAAACTGTAAATTTATGTAGATGTTCTATGTTAGATGCAATTTTACTTTTCACTACAGCAATCACATAAACAATCAAGTAAAATGTTGGTAGAACATACCAGTAGATCTACAGAAGACAAACCAGTAACAGAAAAAATGTCGTGGTGCATTACAGCGGTCAACAGGATGCTTCAACCAGCAAAGTCTCCTTGGTCAACCAACCCAGCATGTGTCACAACCAATGTGGAAAAAGTCTAAGTCGGGATTAAATCGACAAGGGTAAAAAAGTTGAAAAACTCGGCAAAGTCGGGGGTTTTTTGAAAAACTCGGCAAAATTAAAAAAATACAAAATTATTCAAATTTTTTCAATTTTTTTAGCATCTAAAGTATCCACAACATCAAATAAATGCATTTCCACATAAACATGTAAAGAAGGCTAATATATAATATGTATATGAAGTCTAGTGCTACATCACATATCAAAATAGTGAATCAAGTCCTGAATCTTGAGTCTCAGTCTCAAGAGTCAAAATATCAACAAAAAATATAATAATGTATATCATGAGTCATCTCCATGTCATAAAGTAAGTCACTAAGATGAAGATCCCCTGCCCCTTTTACGGGAATAGGGAATGGCTTTGCCTTTTCCTCTAGAGGAAGAAGGCCCTGTCCCTCGGGATACAGATGGACCCAGTCGTCCTCTAGAAGCAAAAAAAACAGGTGGCCTCTGTCCTCTGCTGCTGACGCTGCCACTGCTACTGCCCATCCTAGATGGTGTCACCTCCTCCTCCACATCCTCCTCCTGCTCTGCCTCCTGACCCTGCTCCTCCTCCTCTACCACTAGCTCCTCCTACTGTACATCTGCTTCCTCCTCTGGCACTAGTGCCTCTGGATCCACATCTAACCAATCAGGGGTCGATTCCATGACCGGCCTCTCAGTCTCGACCCTCCATGCAGCAGTGGTATCAATATTGTTCAATGAAATGGCATCCATATCAGGAGTTTTCTGAATTTGTCTCATCCACAATCGAAGATTGTAGTAGACATACACCATGTCATTGAGGCGTTGGGATTCCAATCTGTAAAAGGGTCATAGATTATAAATTAGTACTTGGAAATTTTTTATAGTAAAAATAATCAAATTATTTCAAAAATTTAATTTGAATTTTTTTTACCTGTTGCGCCTTTTGCTATGTATTTTGTCAAAGACACTCCAATTGCGCTCACACCCAGAGGAACTGCATGTCTAGCTGAGCACTCGGATGGCAAGCTTTTGGAGATGGGGTACTCTACCACCATAGCTTGTCCACCAAGCATCTACAAGTTAAAATAAAAATGAGAAGCAAAAATTATGAAGAGACAATGAATTATTAAATTTGAAAGTTGAAACTTGAAACAAACTGAAGCTTACCTGGCATTTTGGTCATCCTACTCTTAATAGCCATGGTAAAACCAAATGTACCACCAGCCATCCTATATATTTCCATTTCTTTGGAAATTTCTTCACGTTCTTTCTCAGGTACCACCATCCTCTCAACACATGTGAAGAATCCATCCATCACCTCGGCATCAAATCTGAAACCACAGGAGTAAGAAAATGCGGGGTTGAAGTAGATACCTGCAGCATGAATGGGGCGATGGAGGGTATTGTTCCATCGGTCATCAATCACTCTCCATATGACCTGTTGTTTCTCTAACCCCTCATCTCCCTTATCTTCATAATAAGCACGAATGGCTTCTTTGGCCCTATCCACAAGTAGCCCATTGCGGGCTTCTCTCCATCAACCAACCGAAGAACCCTTACCAAAGGTTTTGAAATGGCACACACCTCCTCTACTCCTGCCCAAAAGTTCTGATCATATGAAACAAGTCTGCATATGCCCTCTCCCTCTGGTTTGCGGCTAATAGATAACTCACGCCAATCCTATGAAAGAAACATGCTCTTCACGTCCCACATAGAATTCAACAGAGACTGAAGAGATATGAAAGTAGTGGCAAAGCGTGTTATTGCAGGACGTACCAACTCTTTGTTGTTGGTGAATCTTCTCATCAAGCTAAGCACAGATGCATGATTGTAAATAAATTTTGTTATGCCCTTGGATGATTCAACAATATGTCTCACCATATGAATCTTACCTATATCCTCCAACATCAAGTCAATACAATGAGCAGCACAAGGTGTCCAAAACAGGGTAGGATACCTCTCCATAAGCAACCTGCCAGCTGCAACATAATTTGCAGCGTTGTCCGTTATGACTTGGACAACATTCTGTGGTCCTATTTCCTGAATGAAGATGTCCAACAACTCACATAATAAACGCGCATCTTTAATGTGTGCAAATGCATCAACAGATTTCATAAACATTGTCCCCTTGGGACAACTAACCAAAAAGTTAAGAAGGGTCCTACCCTTCTGGTCAGTCCAACCATCTGACATGACTGTGCATCTAGTGTGTTCCCAAGATGCCCTAAACTCCTCCAGTCTAGCAGTGCAATCATTCTTTTCCTCTTGAAGAAGAGGCCCTCTCAACTGTGCAAAGGTAGGGGCTTTGTACCTCGGGCCAACGACAGCAACAGCATCAAACATAGGTTGGTAGAATGGGTTTGTCTTGGCAATGTTGAAAGGAACATCACTCCATAGAAGACATCTACTCACCAACCTGTCAGCTTCTGCCTTTTCCTTTTTTTTAATTGTTGATTTGATGCCAGGTTGTGCACCGGGTGTCATTCTAGGGACAAAAAAGGATGAAAAAGCTGAGGGGTTGGGAGTGGAAGGTGATGCTGAAGCAGAAGAAGCACTCTCACTTACCCCCAGTCTTGAGCTCCCTACAAGTTGCCTTTTCATTACTGCCCTGGTGTCTTTGCCATCTTCTTTATCCATCAAGGATTTAATGGCCTGTTGGATCATTTCTGGAGATGGATCTGGGCAAAGTTCTATATTTTGCCCTGGAATTTGCCCTATATGGAATTTTGATTTGTTGACACCCCCTGACATATGCTTTCCACACAACTTGCAAGTCAAATACATTCTATTGACACCACCAATTTCGGGTATAGGATCAGGTTCACCATACTGCCAGAAAGGATCCAAATTCCTTGGCATTTTGTTTGAAACTTTTTGATGTTTGAACCTGGGCACAAAACAAAAATTAAAAAAAAAAATTAAAAATTGCCCATCACATAAATTAAAATCACTAAATAGTAAACAAGGGTTAGAATTTTTTTTATTTGAATTTTGATTCTTGAAAGTTGAACTATTGAAATTTTAAAATTTAATTCAATCTAGGATTCAACTTAGATTTTAGAACTTCTGAGTCCTGACTGGGTTACAAACTTACAAGATGAATTTAATTAAATTAATTTTAAATTTTAATATTTATTATTTATTATGTTGGTTCAGGTTGCAGGTTGAAGGAAAGGAGCTGGAGAAAGTTAGAAACGAGTTCTAAACTTAATAACAGAGGTTGTACAAATTTAAAACTTAATTACCATTGCAATTAATGCTTACTGACATGACAGGAATGCTGAGATCAAGCATATTGTGAGAGATCATATTGTGGAATTTGTATTGACTCTTGAGAGGCTCACTCTTTGGATATTTGTCTGGCATCTAAGAGTAGTTGGTCAAATATTCCAGAATTACAGCCTTCTCTACATTCACTCTGGAAACAATCATTACCAACAGTTGGAAGGAAGGCAAAAACTCACATGCTCAGCACCACTAGACATTCAACATTTCCCTGATTGGAATAAATCTCACCAACTATGCCATATCTACTCTCACACAATGCTTAAACAGTTAGATATCAGAAGATCTCAAAACGGTATAAAGTTCATACTACATACTACAGTGTAGCTTACTAGCTAGTAGCTACTGCAGCGGCCAGCCTGCTAGCCGACTTCTAAACAAGGGGATTTTGTTACGTTTAAAAATTAAAATCTAACAAAACATTTAATATATATATTATAATTTTTTTATGTAACAAAATGAAAAAAAATAACGAAGAATACTTACCTGGCGGCAGCAGTAAACCCCGGCGGCCAATCTGCAAGCTCGAGCTGTTGAATCTTGATCAATGGTTGAAACTTGAATCTTCAACTCTAGTCTCCCAACACAAACCGTAAATAAAGTTATAAACCCTCTGCTGGACTCTCCACAGTCTTAAACGCGACAATGCGACAAACAAATAACTCATAAAAATCGAAATTTCCGCCTTTTATTACCACCAATCAATGGCATCACGATTTTTTCCATCGACTCGGCAAAAAGTCGGGATTATAATGATTAAATCGCGGATTTTTCAAGTTTCAAAAAATCGGGAAAAAGTCGGCTGATTTTATCGGCGTCTGCAAAAAATCGGGATCTTTTGAAAAAGTCGCAACTTTCTCGCGACTTTTTCCACACTGGTCACAACAGCCCTCAAAACAGCCACACGGTCATCTCAAAGTCAACCCCAGAAAAGTCAACGCTGTCCAGAAAAGCCATCGCAGGACAGCAGCAAGAAAGTCAATGCAGCTTGGTCTTCGGTCAACCTTTTGACCTCGGTTCTTGTGCCAATATGTACGGCCTTCCAAAATCGAAGTCTCCACCAATTTTCAGCGTATTTGGACCATGCGTTGACCAAAGTCAACGCTGGTCAAACTTGCGTGGAAACCCTAGCTGCAGTAAATTCGTCCAAACCCTAGCTGCAGTAAAATTTGTCCTTCTTCCCACTTGTGAACCGAAATTGCTTCCAAGGAGCTCGTACTAAATCAGAAGAGGAGATGATGTGTGAGGATGAGATGAGTGAAAAAGTCCTCCAACGTTGACTCTATTTATATCAATCACTGAGGTGTGTGACACATCTGCTGGAGGTGTAAAACCTTAAGGCCGACCTGCACATATTTGGAATTATTAAGAAT
Source organism: Pinus albicaulis (assembly GCA_034641835.2). NCBI lineage: Eukaryota > Viridiplantae > Streptophyta > Pinopsida > Pinales > Pinaceae > Pinus > Pinus albicaulis. The sequence continues at coordinate 698,799,993 of CM076574.1, forward strand.
AGATTCAAAATAAATGTTCTGCTCATCAGATTAAGATCAATTTAGATCTACCTTAGACCTCTCCGAAAGAGGAACCCAATACAAATATTGGTATCTTCATCTAAGCATCACAACATGGAGTTTGGACCTAGTTGTCCAATTTTAACACTCCCTCTCAACTAGGGAGAACTCCATCCACCTGTGCAAACAAACATCGTGCGTCATCCCGCCGTAACTTGCTTTGCTGGCCTCTTTATTTCAGAACAGAAGTGGGTCAGTCACAAAGACATCATTCCCCGGCTGACAGATTCAGCCCAGAGGTCTGAAACCTCTATCAGACTCACAAAGAGTCTCATACCAACCCGAAGTTGGTTTACCTGACCCGAAGTCAGTAGGAGGTTCGAAACCTCGCTTGGACTCAAGAGAGTCATATAGACTAACCCGAAGTTAGTCTCACTAACCTGAAGTCAGTTGGAGGTCCGAAACCTCACATGGACTCAAAGAGTCACATACCAACCCGAAGTTGGTTTATCTGACCCGAAATCAGTAGGAGGTCCGAAACCTCACTAGACTTGATCCCAGATCAAGTGGTTGGTCACGTGTCATCCTAGATAGAGAGTACAGCAATATCTGATGCATCCATCAATCTTTGCTACTAGTCTCTAGCTTTTCCCACCTCATTGGCCAAATGAGAGGTACTTCCCACGAGTCCGGAACTCAAATGGGTAGGATGCATACGAGGCACAAATCATGAGAGGCGAACCAACTCAATCATCACGGTGGGGCCCAAGCACACCAACAAGGTTCGGCAAGCCTAGCCCTGTGGTTGCTTATAGCTCTGAGAAGCTATCCCCAAAGCCCCCCAGAGCTCCCAGAGCTCATCGTCCAACAGGACCCTCAGAATAGGGTCATTCCACGATTCCAAGATTCTCACTGAAGGTTAGGAACATGACCTTCCCCAAGGGCATAGTGAGAGTATACGCGACCTGCTCATCAATTCCTATGATCGAGCCTTACGGCACCTTGCTGTACCATATCCCAGATAAAGTAGTACCAACCATCAACATGCTTGGATCGATCATGGAACACGGGATTCTATGACAAACGAATCACCCTCTAGTTATCACAAAGTATAACGGTGGCATCTAGCACATGTTTGAATAGCTCACTGAAGAGCTTTCGCAACCAAGTGACTTCACAGCAGGCAATACATATTACAATGTATAGGGCCTCAGCGATGCTCAAGGCTACCGACTTCAGTTTCCTGCCCGAAGCAGATCTACGTGTGAAGTAGCATCCAGATGTGCTCTTGTGATCCACCACACTGCCAGCCCAATCGGCATCAGTATAACCAAGGAGTGTCATGCTCCTGGCAGTGTATCTCAGCCCAAGGTCTATCGTGCCCCAGAGATATCTCAAGAGTTTCTTGGCACCAACCCAATGAATGTTATGATCAACCATGTGTTGACTCAAAGTGTTCACTGCAAAACATACGTCCGGACGGGTGTTCACTAAGAACATCAGGGCCCCTACGAGTTGACGATACTCAGTAGGATTTGTTAATGCGAGCCCAGCAGCGCTGCCACTCAACTTCTTGAAGTTGAGCTCCTTCGGTGTCGACATGGAGTTGCAGTCCACCATACTAAATCTTTCCAGAAGCTGCACAATGTATTTTCCTTGAGAAAGGAAAATCTCGCCAGGTCTCTGCCAGACCTCCAGGCCTAGGAAGTAGTGCATCAATCCTAGGTCTTTCATCTCAAACTCAGCAGCGAGCTCCCTCTTGCACTGATGAATGAGAGGACCAACACCTGTCAGGAAGAGGTCGTCCACATACAACACCAGAATGAGAGGCTTCTCTCTATGAACCTTGAAGTAAAGGTTTGGATCAATATTACTACGAGTGAAGCCCAGCTTCATCAGGTAGCTATCTATCCTCTTGTACCAAGCTCTGGGTGCTTCCTTCAACCCATAGAGGGCTTTCTTCAACCTGCAGACATGGGTGTCCTGATCCTAGACTTCGAACCTCGGAGGTTGCTCCACATACACCTCTTCCTGTATCGCACCATGCAAAAGTGCGGTCTTCACATCCATCTGATGAAGACTCCATCCTCGCGTAGTAGCAAGGGCTATGATAGATCGGATGGCGGTCACAGGTGCAAATATGTCGTCATAGTCTATGCCTTCTTTTTGAGAGAAGCCACGGGCAACAAATCTTGCCTTGAACTTTTTAGCACTTTCATTAGATCCATGCTTGATCTTGTAGAGCCATTTTGAGGTGACAACTGCTTTGTCCTCCGGTTTAGGAACCACATCCCAGACATCATTCTTCATTATGGACTCATACTCTTCGTGCATAGCATCCTTCCAAACTTGATGCTTTACGGCTTCCTCAAAAAGATCCAGGCTCGGATTGTACAATATTAGTCATGGCTACTAGATACCCTTGGTATCTACTCGGCTTCTTGCTTTCATGGAATGTCCCCCTTGGGGCCATATGTCCCTCAGCATTCTCGAGAGTGTCCCTGAGCCATGATGGTCTCTTTCCCAGTGAAGGAGGTGGATCAATCGGGTCCATTGGTCCTTCAACATCGAGCATCGTCTCATCCTTCGGTTCTTCTTGATTTCCAGGCCTTGCCTCATGATCTTCCTCGGATCTCAGAAGATTGACTACTTTCCTCAGGGAAGCATCTTCATCAAAGGTGACATTGTGGCATATCTCCACTTCCCTTTGACCGGGCACATATAATCTATAGGCCTTCGAAGTTTCGCTATAGCCCACAAACATTGCAATCTCCCTCTTGATGCTAGCTCCTCTGCAAAAGTTCTTGAATTCGTTTGTCTCATATTCAATGCCATTATCAGTCTGTGCCAGTGGACTTCCTCCAACCTGGTAGAGTGTATCAATTCTAGACCCAAACGTGATAGCTTCCTTGAAGCTCTTCTTCCACATGTGCACCTTTCCATTAGTGAATGCCACATTGAAACCTTTGTCTTCCATGGCTGATATAGACACGAGGTTCTTCTTCAAATTAGGTACATAGAGTACATCCTGCAAGTGGAGGACTTGACCTTGAGACGAGTGGAGGGTCACAGTCGCTATCCCTTTCACGGGATATGTGGCATTATCTCCAAGGATAATTTCCAGATTAGTATCCTTCTCAACCATATCAGAGAGTGCTTCCTTGAACCTAGTGATGTGCCTTGAGGCACCACTATCTATCAACCAGACATCCATAGTGTCGGGTGGAGATGCAACAGAGAGGGGCAGATACAAGAATGTATTCATTTCTTTTATCAACAACATGTGATTCCTCATACCTGGAGTTTCTTGACCTTTTGAAAGGTTGATCATTTCCGCCGGAGGGAGCCTTCCTCTTTCCCTTGGACCTAGTGTTCCTTTGATTGCCATTCCTCTGATTGTTATTGTTGTCATCACCATCGGGAGAATCCTTCTTGAAAGGACATTCTCTAGTATAGTGACCAAGCCTAGGACAAGTGAAGCACTTCCCCTTCTTTCCTTGGGCCCTTGCTTTTCCTTTGTTCTTTGGGCCACCAGAGTTCTTCTTTCTAGAATGAGCAGCGTATGCAGCATTTCCTTCATTTCCATACTCCTTCATTCTTGATTCTTCTTGAACGCATCTTGACAGTACTTCGTCAAAGTCAGGTATCACATTATTATTTAGAATGGTAGTGTTGAACACATGCCATTTGGATGAGAGCCCTCCAAGTGTGGTGAGTACCATCTCTCGATCAGCTATTGTCTCTTCAATAGCTAGTAGATTGTTCCTGATCTCGATCAGCTTCAGAAAGTATGATTGGACAGACTCATCCCTGCCCTTCTTCAGATTCTTCAATTGATTCTTGAAGAATAGTACTTGATTTGCATTGTTGGCCTTAAACATGAGGACCAACTTATCATACATCTCTGTGGATGTGCCCAACTCAGAGATGTAGGCCACCAGACTTTTATGAATGGATTCCCTGATCATCAGCTTTGCTTTGATCTCCCCCTTCTTGTACTTTGTTTTGGCAGCAGCAGTAGCAGTGGATGGAGGTTCTTGGATTTTACCCTACACATAGTCCATGACATCTTGGTCTTCCAATTTGAGATCCAATATCATCTTCCAAGCATGGAAGTCATCCTTCCCAGTCAATTTGTCATCCTCCTTGAAGCCATAGTTTGTGGAACCCATTATCCTCTTCAGTGATTGCTACAAATAGGGCTTGTCTTCACCTCAGCTCTGATGCCATGTAAATTTATGTAGATGTTCTATGCTAGATGCAACTTTACTTTTCACTATAGAAATCACATAAACAATCAAGTAAAATGCTGATAGAACATACCAGTGGATCTACATAAGACAAACCAGAAACAGAAAAAATGTCGTGGTGCGTTACGGCGGTCAACAGGATACTTCAACCAGCAAAGTCTCCTTGGTCAGCCAACCCAGCATGTGTCACAACAGCCCTCAAAACAGCCACACGGTCAACTCAAAGTCAACCCCAGAAAAGTCAACGTTGTCCAGAAAAGTCATCGCAGGACAGCAGCAAGAAAGTCAACGCATCTCGGTCTTTGGTCAACCTTTTGACCTCGGTTCTTGTGCCAATATGTACGGCCTTCCAAAATCGAAGTCTCCACCAATTTTCAGCCTATTTGGACCATGCGTTGACCAAAGTCAACGCTAGTCAAACTTGTGTGGAAACCCTAGCTGCAGTAAATTCGTCCAAACCCTAGCTGCAGTAAAATTTGTCCTTCTTCCCACGTGTGAACCGAAACTGCTTCCAAGGAGCTCGTACTAAATCAGAAGAGGAGATGATGTGTGAGGATGAGATGAGTGAAAAAGTCCTCCAACATTGACTCTATTTATATCAATCACTGAGGTGTGTGACACATCTGCTGGGGGTGTAAAACCTTAAGGCCGACCTACACATATTTGAAATTATTAAAAATAAATTCAAAATATATGTTCTTCTCATCAGATTAAGATCAATTTTAGATCGATCTTACACCTCTCCGAAAGAGGAACCCAATACAAATATTGGTATCTTCATCTGAGCATCACAACATGGAGTTTGGACCCAGTTGTCCAATTTTAACATAAACAGATGGCTTACCAATCTGATTCTTCTTATGAGATCTCTTCAGATTGAGAATGTCCATGTACCATTTATGAATACCTCCCTAGTTAAGAGGGAGTGTTGAAAAATGTGTAACTAGGTTTGGTCTTCATAAATATGAAAATGTATTTTTGAGTCTTTTATATTGTAAAATGAAAGAAAATTTATTATTGTTATTTTTGTAGCATGGGTTTCATGCTCAAGGTCTTTTATTTTAGAGGTCAAGCACCCATTGAGTGCTTCTAGGGTTTTTCCTAGGGTCAAGAAGTCAAAAGATTCATTGTCATATATGGAAGACCCCATCGAACACATTGTAACTTGTAAAAAGAATTATTTTTGTATTTAAAGTGTCAAGATACCTTCCAAGACCAAGTCGGTCTGCAAGCTAAGAAGTTGACCTAATTTGAGGTACTTTGTCCACCTTGGAAGCCTATATATACACGGGAACTCAACCACCTATGGACATAATTGATTCTCTCATCAAGCAAGAGAAGGAGAAGAAGAAAACGGCTAGTGAAGGAAGAAGAAAGACGAAGATCAAGTGATTGGGTTATTTATTGCTCTCTCTTCACACGTGTGAAGGAAGGAGTCTACAGTTTCTTTTGCTGCGTTAGGATTTTGTTGTTGCAGGATCGTACTTGGAGAACAAGAAGAAAAAAGGTCGAAGGAAGGCTCATTAGGTCATCCTCAAGCCCTAGAAGAAGGAGAAACTCAAGCAAATGTCTCAAGAAGCCTTGGAAGCCCTAAACTAGCTCACACGTGTGGAAGCAACAGTGGCTGGGAGAGCTGAAAATTTCAGACCTGCAGTAGAGGCCGAAATTTTGTAGCTGAGGGTCGAAGTTGTGCTATTGGAAGAGATTTGACTGGGTTTCACTTGGACAAGGGAAGCACATCATCAATAAGGTTGGACTTGGTCTTGGAAGGGTATTGGTATTGGTCTAGAGGTCTTGGAATTCGTCAATTGAAGAATCTATAAGAAGAGATTTGTGGGTTTTCCTCTCAAGTGGAGAGGTTTTGGCCCTGACTTGCAGCCTATATCCTGTGTTCTTGTGTACTATTGATCTTCTTATTTTTGGTAGTTGTTTGATGATAAGAACAACATAATAATAATAGAAGAAGCTAATAAGTTAGAAAAAGTAAAAAGACATCACAAGTAGTTATCAAGTATAAGAGAAATCATTCTAACTATTGCCCTATAGATTTCTCAACATACTCATTTTCAATTTTATTCTTACTTGGGCTTAACACAATATTTTATTTTGGGTATGTATGATTGTTACATCATGTCATATTTTCCCGGCATGATTTTCATGTGAAAACAGTGACAAAGTTACAGAAACATACCTGAAAATTTTCAGCTGAATATGCCACTTCCTTCTTAGAATCTAGCCCTTTTGATAAATCTGGGGTTGGTGAACAAAAATGATGGTATCGTCATTGTCATAAAACACAATGCAAAATCCATTAGTAACAAGACAGAGCAACAAAACCAGGCAAGGTATAAAGAATAAGTCAAATCATATATCTAAACAAATAAAGTATATAGAGCTATTTATTGATAAGTAGGTAGAACTTCTATCTAGTTGGATGAAATACCCTTGGTTTTTTTGCTTCCAGTTGAAGCACCTTCTTTTGCCTTTTTTGGAATCTTCTGTAGAGAACCTGGAACAATCTTTCTATCTGTTCCATGTGGCTTTTTCTTTGAAACTTTAATTCCCTGGATCCAGGAGTGAATGAAGCAGGAAGTACTAGTCAGATGGGAAAAAAAACATTAAAAAAAACATTAAAGAAAACAGACTTGATTTAGATTTTTCACTCTGATGGAAGACCGTTTCTCTTCCCGTACATTCTGTATCCTTGTGGTGACATTTGTAATCCCTGCCACTGCCTGCAAAAGCCAATGTAGTAATTATCCACTGCTAACTATTACAGTACCTATGAATATGATTGATGCATTGGCAGTTGATATTTGATTTGATATGTGAGCAATTAATATTTGATCAACATAAAATCTTTTTAGCTAGCCAACCATAATTGGTGTTCAATTCCCCAAATAAGCAGTTTTAAATCATGTTTTCCACAACTTGGAAAGTTAGAAAAACTGCTTAATTTTAACATATTTAATTAATATCCGAAATGTTCTCACATTTTTTATTGACGTGTTCTTGCTTTCAGCTTTGCCTGTTTTGCATAGAGTTGTTGTACTCAAGAGTCAATCCATTGTTAAGCACCAAGCCAACAGGATAAGAACAAATTTAACCATGACAAAAATTAAATGCCATATTTACTCAGCTAACCAGTCAAAGATTTTCTTCTTGCAAAAGATGGAGCCTTGAGAGGACACTGTCTGACTTCAGTAGGTATTGATGGAGTGATGCAGTTATCTGCTTCTACTATTTTTTCTGCATTCAATCCAATTAACAGCTCTGGACCAAGTTATTTTCCAAGAAACACATGGGAGCTCATTAATCGATGACAGGAAGCTATGCTGAGTAACATGTTTCCCAATATCAAACAAATATCCTTAAGAAAGAAAGATCGTGGACAATTTCAACGATGAAAAAGTAAATTATAAAGGCATTTCAAACTGCAAGTTGTGGCCAATGCTCACTGTTGGACATGGCAGCTAAGTCCTTAGTCAGGATGTCAGAACCCAGTGTCTTGTTAGTAGATGCCCCAATTTTGTGCCCTATATAAATAATAAACTCATAAGAAGTCTCAATAAGTGTATCAAAAGTCAATATAGACTAAATCTACTGAAAAAGCCTAAATTGAATCAAAAGATGTACCTGAAGTCACATTTTGTCCCTGGACAACAAGACGATTTATAAAGTGTGGTACAATTTTTGCAGTATTCATTGGTATAGCTTTGGGGATTGGAGAAGTATGATATTGATTCATCTTTGCTTCAGCCAAATTTTGAATGTCTTTGTTCTTGGATTCAATCGTTGTTGACACAAGTTTGGGTCTGTGAAAATCTATCCAATGCATGGAACACAAATCAGCTCCTCCAGCAATTTCAACACTTTTGAGGATGCTTCATAGACATCACAACTAGCCCCAATAGAATCAAAAGGAATACCTGATGTTTCATTTTGTCCATGGACAACCAGACGATTTATGAAGTGCGGTACAATTTTAGCAGTATTCATTGGTATAGCTCTGGGGATTGGAGAACTACGATATTGACTCATATTTCCTTCAGCAAAACTTTGAATGTCTTTGTTATTGGGCTCCATCATTGCTGACACAAGTTTGGGCCTGCGAAAATCTACAATGAACTATACACAAATTATCTCCCCCATGGAAATTTCGATACTTTATAGGAAGCTTTGTAGACATCAAGTTGTGAAACCTATAGGAAATATCAATGAATTTATGAAGTTATTAATACCAAGACTTGAGAAGAAAGCTGTCAAAGAACATAGTGCACTGGCATCTGATACGCATGGATTGTCCCTGTGGTTCTTCCTGAAGCAAGGAGGCTGTAGAGCATCTTTTGCTGTAACCCATGTAGATACATCTTGAGATGGATTGATTTGGTCAAAATCCTGTCAGAAGAAAGCCATGATGAATGGAGTTCAATAGGTGATTCAAAGATCCTTTAGCTGCTTTTTACATGCACTCAACCCTTGTTTTTGGAGCCTATAATGTGTGCAAATAATAGCTTAATTGTTGTTGAGCTCAAGCCAATAGCAAACACTACATGCTGATCGTTAAACCAAACACATCGTCACCATAACCTGTCTTCCACAGTCACACTGTTTGTGTTAGATGTGAAGTGATGGTTAATCCGACAATTTAGCATGGTTTGGAAAGTACAACTACCTGAAATGTTGGAGTTCCCCCTTCAAAAAAGTTCCAGGCTGCATTAAGAACGCTTCCTTAATGTATATAGTGATCATCTAAGTGCTGGTCTGCAAAACCATATCCTTCACTATCCAGCCAATAGAAAGACAAGGAAGTCACTAAGCAAGACCATACCTGCAATACTTCTTCTGAAGTTGTCATGAACATAGCCCACCTTCGTCGCTCTTAATGTATGCGTCACAGGCATCAATCCAGATCCTTTAATAACAAGAGCTGATGGGAACCTAAGATAAAATATTCATTCTCAAGAATCAGCAATATACTTATCGTTTCAAACAACTATTTTCTTGGCAGAAAAATTCAACCAAGCATGAAGATATACTGGAAATGTGTAGAAGTCCTGTCTCTAAAGTTCTGGAATACCATATAATGAATTAGCATTCTAGTTAAAGGGATTCAGTCTTTCAGAGCATCCACCATGCCTTTGAACACCAAAACCCACCTTATCTGCATAGACACTGAATTCAATTCCATGTATTATTGGAGCTTCCATAAACCCAAAACATGGTAATCTTGCATGGCAACAAAGGTCAACATCCCATGAGACCATTTCTAAACTATTTGTCTAAGAGGAGGGGTTATCACTTGTTACTAACTCAAACTCTCACCTAGGAGGAAAAGCCCTAACCTCAATAGGAGAGCCTAGAGGCACTATCAGGCAAGCCACCCATTGTCAGGTCAATGGCCTTGCCCCACTCTTCAAAGTTCAGACTAAGGAAAGGAAATTATCCTAGTCTAGGGGGGAATCCCTATGGTCAATCTAGCCTAACTTGCCATAGAAGCATGAGTGTTGGTTAGCTTAGATTGAATATAAAGTCAACCAATAACTGATTTGCTTTAATGTTAAGAGAAAGATCAAGTATGCAAATTACTTATTTGGTTCCTTGAAATGACACAAATTTTTAAGTGATTTATGAATTATAAATGTTCGTGTTAGAAATGCTTGACGAACTTACAATGACAAGGAGAACCATCACCACAATTTCTCTACAATTCCACTATGAACTTATTACTAACCATGAAGTGTATCATTAGGTTGCCACATGCTTTCAGATTTACAAATTAAAGAATGATTTCTCAAAGATATTCATAACCAAATGTTCACATATGTGCTTACAGCCATACTTTCAATAAATAATCCAAGTGCTGAATGTTACATTTCGATTTTCCAGGAATTCAGATTACATGCACATGTGTCCTCAAATCTGAAATGTGCCATCAAGCCATTGTTTCACAAGAAATCAATTAAGTGCTCCAATATCGGATATGTCAACAAATAAAATGATTTTATGAGTCTTGCTGCAATAATTCCAGATTCTTGAATTAGCCCGAGTACGATTGAGCATGCAAAAAAGTTTGGTTGGATTCACGCCAATGTTTAAGCATATAATTTTATCCCTGAGAGCAATGAAGAATCTAGAGTTTAAGAGCTAATTTATTTAGATGTATAACTTTCAAAGATCATTATGATACCACATTCAATGGTAAGACAAGATCATTATGATACCCTTTCTTTAATATTTTAATTTTCCATAGTTAGACTTAGGGTCCTTAATTAAAAATATTAATTAATTAATTATCTCCCAAACTGGATGGAATTTCCCAAATCCCTTTCTAGGTCTTGGAGATCTCATGTACTCTAGTCCGTCCACAAATTTTGGGAGCTAAAGCACATCCGATGCTACCCCAACACTCAAAAACTCATCACTCCCTCTTAGCGAGGAATGTGCTCTAGTACAACGTTGCTTCACCCTGAAGCTCTGCACTGATCTCTAGTGTGGTTTTTTCCACTGATGCTTGGCCTGTTTCCCTTCATCACTGAGTTGTTGCTGCCATTCTCTACTGTTTCCCATGATGCTGCCACCGCCACTGCCACATTTGTACTATAGCTCCCTCAAAATCTGATGCATCATGTTGCCAAATGCTGCACTGCAACTTCAGTTGCTGAGAGAAACAACTAAAAACTCTTGCCCAATCTTTGATAGACAAGTCAGTTGGGTTGCATCCTCATCACTGGAGCTTCATAGGCTACCGCTCTGCGTTGTCCTCTGGAGACAACTGCACAGCTACAGCTCTGCACTGCGTAAGAAGACTTCCTCTACACTGCTGAAGTCACATCAGCCTTTGCGCTGAAATCTCCTACGTTGTTGTTGCGTTGCGCTGTCCTCCTGGATCCTTTACGCTGTTGCAGCTCTGCTTTGCGTAAACCAGCCTACACCGCGCTACTGAAGTCACATCAGTCTCCTCTACGCTGCATTGCCACGATGTTGCTGCATCTGCACTGCATTGCTCCCTTCATGCTTTCAGCTCCATCCGTAATTCTCTGTACCAACTGCTCCACTTGTCCCGCTATTGTCTTAAGGCTCCCATAGCTCGGATGTGATCCAAGAGATGAGTTGCTCAAGGATCTCACCACCACTCTGTAGCTGCTCTACAGATCCATGTCGTCCCACTTTCGTGGTGATGAACTCTTAGCTAAACTAAGAGGGGGGGTGAATTAGTTTAGTACATTCATGGACATTTAAAACTCTTTTCATTCAACTCAATTACACCTTCAATTCATAAGCATCTTAATACACAATGAGTCAACAAACTTAATGTGTGTAGAACAAGTAATTAAGCAGATTAAAACATCACATCAACACATAATCATCAAGCACATAGACAGCAGATATAAGCGAAACCAAGGGAGGAAACCACATCTTATTATTGTTGTGATGCAAAGGCAAGCTCCAACTCCCTCTCACCACTGATTTTCTGTAGGCTCCAACCTATAGGAGGCTACTACCTCAAATTCTGCAAGCTACAACTTGCAAGGAAGCTCCAACTCCCATCTATTTTCTACAGGCTACAACCCACAGGAAGCAGCTACCTCAACCAGCTCCAACTAGACATCTATCAAGCTACAACTTGAAACGGAAGCACCAACTCCCATGTATTTTTCTATAGGCTACAACCCACAGGAGGCTCCTACCTCAACCAACTACAACTGGAAATTATCGAGCTACTACTTGAAAGGAGACTACAATCCCCTCACTCATCATGAAACTAAAATGTTGATTTACCTAGATATCAACTCTGTTATACTCCTCCAATGTTGCCTCTTCAGCTTTTACTTCATATCGGCTCTCTCTCTTATTCTTCTACTCTCCAACCTTCTGCAGCTCTCTTACATTCTTCTGCTCTTTTCAATTCTGCAGTTTTCTGACCTCTTCCACACTCTTCAAATCTGTTGCACCCACTCTCTCTCTTCCTCTGTTTTCGTAACATTCTGCATACTGATATTACCAGTTTTATAAGGATAACTTCATGACTGTTTGCATTCTACAAGGAATATGGAGTGAACAGGCCTGACTCTTGGCCTTCCACCCATTTGATTCCTCATTCTTCAGTTCAGGATATTACATCAAAAGTAATCATTACAATACTCATGGAGTTTTGCCTATGCCTACGGAGACTTGCCTTTGCATCACAAACAATATAAAATAATCAATGAATTTACATTTATACTTACAATAATATTTCAATTCAGCCCTTTCAGCTTCTTAGTTTTGTTGTGTATTTGTCCTCTACTACTTGCTGTCCCTTTGTCTTTTATGTTTCTGCAATTATATTTCCAACTGTGCTGCAGCATTATTGTCTTAGCTCGACTTGACCCATGCCTTTATGTTTTACACTGCTTCTGCCTACTGCATATCTTACCTGCAGTGTTCTATGCTCTACTCTACTCCTTTTCTCTGTGTTGGGTTACTTACCCGAGTCCCCATAAGGCCGCAAATATCAAAATATGCAAGGTTAGTGGAATTATCCCCACAATTACCCACTTGATGCAGCACAAAACTGCAATTTTAAACAATATTGTGACCTGTGGGTTATGGCCCACATAAACTCCCTTTATCTCGTAGCAAATTACAATATTGGAGTTTATTCCACATACATATGTTAGCAATCAACAGCGATTACTGTATTTGAACTTTAAACAAATTGCAATTACCCCCAACCAACATACATATACGCGGAACAGGGGTTCTCGGGTCCCACAACACGGAAACCAATCACAGCGCATCGCATTTCTCTTGCCCACAAGTTTTAACATTTTTCAATAAATGTATCTCCTATTTTCTGTGATATGCGATCACATCGCATCACATCCAGCTTACCGTGCAAACTCTTAAGTACAAACCATAAAATTTGCGGTGTGCGCTCATGCGCAATGCTGACACGTGGTCTCCCCTCGTCGCATCGCATATTCCAATCTTTATAGCATCGCAAACAATTTAACTTATCGCGCGATGCCTTAGCTCTTATCCACTATAATTTGCAATGTGCACTTTTGCGATTTGTCGTCCGCTATTGATCTGCTCCCAGATCTAACAGTCCTCACCTGCTCGCCCTTCCTCGCAAACAAGCTACAAAAATATCAAAATACACGCAGAATCACAAACTATTACTTTAAACCCAATAAACATAAACCTAAAAAAATTACACACAGGCAGAACTTCTTTACTGGAGGGTCCCACAACACTTTCCACCAATCATAGGCGATCGCACTTCACACTTTATAAGATTTACTTTCCCTGCAACTTCGCACTTCGCTCACTTTACAATTTAACTTAGTGGTTAACCTCTATTTCGTGCAATCTGTGATATTGCACCGTGCCAACATGTGTCCCCTCTCCACTTCGCATCGCACACAAAATAACTTACCCTGCGACGGCCTTAACACTTAAACGTTAAACTTTGCGATTTGCGCTTTCAATCTCTGTCGTTGGTCTTTGTTTGATCCGACGGTCCACGCTTGTCTCCTTGTCGATCCACTTCGCATCGCAAGTTAAATAACTTAACTTGCGAAGTCTTAACCGTAAACACTATACCCTGCGAATAGCGATATCTTCACGATTGCGATGTGATTGTCACCGTTGATCTGCACCAGATCTACGGTCCTCGTTGCTGCTTACAAATCTGATTGTCCTTCGATCCTCGCTGTTGCTTGCAAATCCGATCGCATTCTGTTGTGCGCTTAATGCAATATTCGATTCAATAGAGGATTCGTGCAAGATCTACGGTCCTCCTTTGTTCTTTTGTTTGTTATTTACTCCGACGTGGGATTATCACGCTTGCTGCACGTTCACGACTCTGCACAGAACGTTCGCGATTTTGCCTTTGTTGTTTTGTTGCCTTTGCTCCTTTTCTACCTTAACTTCCTTTGTTGCCTTTGCTTCTTAGCTGCCTTTTTGTTGCCTTTGTTGCCTTTGCCTTTTTGCTGCCTTTGCTCCTTTGGTGCCTTTGCTAATGGTCTAATGCTGCTCCTCGCCTCTCTGTTGCTCCTCTGCCTCTCTTTTATGTTTTCTTATTGCATTATTGCCTGATCTGCTTTTTTGCCTTATTGTTGTTGCTTCTCTGCTCCTTTGCCTTAATGATAGTTCAGGTGCCGCTCCTTTGTGCTCCTTTGCCATCAATGACAATATTTCCAACAGTCTCCCCCTTTGGCATTGATGGCAACACTTCCTCCAACACTCCAATACTTCCTCCAAGACTTCCTCCCCCTTTCATTCTGAGAGGTGTCTTTCTTCCTCTGCTTGCTTTTCAGAAGAGCCTTTCTTCTTCTGCTTGCCTTTCCTCCCCCTTTGACATCAATGGCAAAGGGTTGCACATTTCCCAGTGTAGTTTCTATCCTTGCATTACTTCTCTCTGAGTTGTGTATAGGCCTTCTTCTTCTAACTTTATACTTTGCTGCTCCAGGCTGGTGTATAATAGTTGTTGGGAGAACACTTTGAGAATCATTGAACTTGAATGTATATACACAGTAAGCTGATACCATCCCTAAGCAGAGACTCCTTGCACTTGTATAAAGCTAGAAGTAGTGATAAGAACACTTCATAAAACAAACTGTACCAGACTTATATAATCAGAGATGCATCATTGGAATAATACTAAAACACTGAGAATGCTCCATACGACATATAAAGTCTGCTCCAAATATACTTCAGTCTATATTATGATCTTCATCTGAGACACATATCTGTTGAGGAAGGCTGTAGAAGGAATATGTCTTCTTCTGCAATACACATCTGCAATACATGTTTGTTCAAATACGATGATGCCAATATATCTTTTGTAGCTGTGGTTCACATTTACTGCCTGTTGTTGGTGATATGTGCTAGACTGCTAACAGGGTTATTACACTAACAGCTGAAAGGCCCTTGATACTGATGTGAACGATGAATCTCAAGAATCCTTACAACTTGTTGTAAAACTAGACCGTCTTTCAATCTAAAGGACCCAATGACTTTAATACTGTACAGAGTATTTTCAAAACAAACCCTTGAGGCTAGATACATTCAATTCATTGATCAGTCTCACTTATCAACTATACAATTTTATTTATGACATAAGGGAGGGTATGTATGTCAGTGATCAACCTTTCTGCAATGGTGAAATACCAGCAATTCCTTTCTGCTGAAGTAGGCTTTAGATGAAACAATAAAAGACTCTTGAACTTCAAATAGTAAGATTAACACAACTAGTCCTTCATACTTCGCATACTTTAACTGTTCTATCATAATGATCTTCAGCGAAACATCTTCAAGTTGTTTAATTGAAATCTCAACAAACAGACTTCACACAGTTTTAAGAATGATCTTAAGAAAGAGGCCTTGAAGATATATTTGTACTGACTTGAGGAAGGCATGCAATTATATCTAGAAATAGATACGGCTTCAATGCTAAATATAATACTTCAAATGTAAATGAGATAATGATCCTTTAGCACTTTTATTGACCTTTTCATGCTTTAATAATGCAGATCGACATTCTCCAGTATTTACAACCAAAAAATACTTTACAATAATCAGAGCAACCAGAGCTTAATCCACATATACTATAATGTTGATAACGCTGGGAATACTACCTTGATGTACTTTTGCCATAATACTCTGATCTTGAGGACTTGTACCATACCATTGCTCCACTGATAACATTTGGTATTCTGCTAATAGGCAGGCCGCTTGTTCCAAATACCAATTGATACTAATTTGATAATCCATGCAGTAATTTCACTTCAGCTCGCACATACACCCATGGTTAAGACAACTTTCATAGTTTCTACTACTGAGCTCTCCACTGTTCTCAACAGTAATCATCAATATACTGAATCTGATCCTGGCTTCATTAACCTTTTGCTTATTCTGTCATTCTGTTTTAAAAGAATGTCACTGCATATTCCTTTCTAGGACTGCTCCAGAATCATTGTTGCTCTGTATACAATTCAACTGTTCTAACATAATGATCTTCAGGAAGACATCTTCAATTTCTTTACTTGGAATCTAAAAGGGCAGACAACTCATAGTTTTATCACTCATTTAACTGCTTTCCTCCAAGAGGACCTTCTATTGATGAATGATGTAATGATATAATGATGATAAACATTTCTCTTACTCATCCTTCTTAATTTTGTTTCATTGTTAACTCTTGCAGTGTGATGCACAGTGTGATCACCCTCTATGGATCTTTCCAGTTCTATAGCTCGAAACATATTTTTTTGATTTTAACCATTCATCACTTAGTGTGTTGTTGTCTTCTTAGCTTACAAGTTCATGGCTGATGTTCCCTCTACCACCATGGCTGCTTGCTACCTTCTCTCCCTCCATCAACCTGTTGGCTATTTAATGCTTCAGGTATCCTTCTTGTTCACTAACAGAGGAATTGTCCTTTCCCTTCCTGAACTTTTAGCTATTCTTATTCCAAGGAGCTCTTCTTAGACTACTTTTATGGAACTATTTATGAACTACTCTCCCCCTGGGATGTTGCTTCTTATCTATTACTGGCTGGATATTTGTGTTGCTTCCTAGAGAAGCTCCCCCTGAGACTATGATGGATTCATTATGTTATTGAAGTAGCAGGGTCCTTCCATACTTTATTGGGGTTCTTCATAATTTTTTCACTTCTTTTTGAGTCACAGTTTTGTCTGATTTGATTGGATTCCATCATCTGTCTAGAGTTCTTTAATGTATATGGCAGCTTACAGTCTTTTGCTTTGTGGCCAAGCTTGTGGCATGAATAAAATCTTATTTTACCTAAGTAAGGTTGAGCTGATGTATGGCATTTTGTTCCCGTTTTTTAACACAATTTACATTCAACATATTTATGTCCAAATTCATTGCATGAAAAACAGTAGTTATGGAAACAATTAGTGTACTTGGTGAAAGGTTGTCCTCTCCATTTGTTTTCTTGAGGTAGTCTTTCCATTTTCTGCATCTTTTGTTGGTTGGACTGGATTTGCTTTGTCTTACAGTATGCCGCAATATGTCTAGGTTTGTGGCAGGCAAAACAACTGATACTTCTCATAGGAGGAAAGAACCTCCTTTGACAGCTTTCGAATTTATTCAATTCATATTCAGGAGTGTATGAGCCTTTTGCAGATGACTGTTTCTTCATTTCGTTCTTTGTCATTTGAGGTTGTTGCTTGTTTCTGTTTGCTTCATTACCCATCAAGGTCTTGCTGGCTTCTAATTCTTGAATCTCTTTTGGGTTGCTTCATCATCTTTCTCAATGTCTGCTTTCTTTGATTTTTCCATGGAAGTAATCTCATTCCTGAGTTGCTTACACAACCTTCTCCTTTCTTCTATCAGTGTTCTAGCTGCAATACTCCCAAATTGCTGAGAGTTATCATTTTATTTTATTACAGCTTTCACGAAAGTGATATTCTTGTTATCTTCAACCTTGGACTTACTGTTTTCTCCTTCATAGCCTATCCCGGTCTTTATAAGAGGAGATCTTTGAGCATTTAGTATTTTGTCCAATTGTTCAGAGCTTTTTATCCGTGGAGTATTCATAAATAATTCCCTTTGGGCCTTTTCTAATTTCTTTCTCAGACATACTACTTCTTCTTCCAAATTCTCTTGCTCCTGATTTTTATCTTTTATTTGCTTTATCATAATGTCTTCCACCTTCTTAGCTTCTTCAAGTTCTACTTTCAACTGAATGAAGTTTTCCGAACTTGGCTCTTCCTTTACATATTTCAGGAGAATGTCTTTATGTTTTTTGCACTTGAGTTTAAGTCTGTCTATTTCCTCCAGGGTACTAATTAGCTCCCCCTCAAGATCTACCTCACCTTCTTCCTCATCTTCCAGAGTGTATCCTTCAAGCTCTTCCTTGGCCATCAACACAAATTCAGAGGTTCCTTCTTCATTTGAGGATTCATTTGAGCTTTCAGATGCACCGCTATCTTGTTGAGAATAAAATGATTTTCAGTTAAATCTCTTCCCTTTCTGCTAGTTATTTATTTTGGTTTTCTCTGTCCCTTGTGGTTGGTTCTCTGGTCTCTTATGGGGACATTTTGAAGCATAGTGCCCCACTCTTCCACAATTAAAGCACTTAAATGGAAGTTTACCTTTGTACTTACCCATGCCTCTATCCAATCTTTTGACGAATTTGGCCTCTTCTTCATCTGAGCATGAGCATGTACTTCCTTCTCTTTTATGCACTTGTCTGCCTTAAAGGCTGCCTCCCTCACATTTGACTTCCCCTTTGGAAGTCTCATCTCATAAGCTGTCAAGTTTCCAAGTAATTGGTTCATGGTCAAGGTTTCCAAGTTTGTTGTTTCTTCTATGGCAGAAACCTTAGGGTTGAACCTGGATGGTAAAGATCTCAATATCTTTTGCACTATCACACATTCCTTAATGGTTTCTCCTAGAGCTATCATGTTATTCACAACTTCCGCAACCTTTAAGAAGAAACTGGCTACATCTTCATCTTCATTCATTTTTAAATTTTCAAACTGAGTTCTATAGGCTTGTAGTTTGGCCATCTTCACCTTTTTATCTCCCTCGTGGATATTTTCTAAGGTATCCAATATAGCTTTGGTAGTCTTACTGTGCATTACTTTGATAAATTCTGACTCACACAGACCGCTCAAGAGTGCATTCATTGCTTTTGCATTAGCTATGAAATCTTGTTTGGCTTCTTTCTCTGTGGCAGTATCCTTTGGTGCATATTTTACTTCTACTACAATCCAAACTTCTAATCCAAGAGCCATCAGATAGGCTTTCATTCTTATTTTCCAGAAGGTATAGTTTGTGCCAGTAAACAATGGGGCCTTATTTGTTGAGCATCCTTCTAGGCTAGCCATTTTGGGGACCTAGGATCTCCTTCCAGTTGTTAAACTGATACAGAAGGAACTGGCTCCGATGCCAATTGATGAACTCTTAGCTAAACTGAGAGGGGGGGTGAATTAGTTTAGTACATTCATGGACATTTAAAACTCTTTTCATTCAACTCAATTACACCTTCAGTTCATAAGCAGCTTAATACATAATGAATCAACAAACTTAATGTGTGTAGAGCAAGTAATTAAGCAGATTAAAACATCACATCAACAAATAATCATCAAACACATAGACAACAGATATAAGTGGAAATCCATAAGGGAGAAAAGCACATCTTATTATTGTTGTGATGCAAAGGCAAGCTCCAACTCCCTCTCACCACTGATTTTCTGTAGGCTCCAACCTACAGGAGGCTACTACCTCAAATTCTACAAGCTACAACTTGCAAGGAAGCTCCAACTCCCATCTATTTTCTGCAGGCTACAACCCACAAGAGGCTCCTACCTCAACCAGCTCCAACTGGAAATCTATGAAGCTACAACTTGAAAAGGAAGCACCAACTCCTATATATTTTTCTGCAGGCTACAACCCACAGGAGGCTCCTACCTCAACCATCTACAACTGGAAATTTATCAGGCTACTACTTGAAAGGAGACTACAATCCCCTCACTCATCATGAAACTAAAATGTTGATTTACCTGGATATCAACTCTGTTATACTCCTTCTCCACTGCTGCCTCTTCAGCCTTTACTTCATATCAACTCTCTCTCTCTTATTCTTCTACTCTCCAACCTTCTATAGCTCTCTTATATTCTTCTGCTCTTTTCAATTCTGCAGCTTTCTAACCTCTTCCACACTCTTCAAATCTGTTGCACCCTCTCTCTCTCTTCCTCTGTTTTCGTAAAATTCTGCATACTGATATTACATGTTTTATAAGGATAACTTCATGACTGTTTGCATTCTACAAGGAATATGGAGTGAACAGGCATGACTCTCTGCCTTCCACCCATTTGATTCCTCATTCTTCAGTTCAGGATATTACATCAGAAGTAATCATTATAGTACTCATGGAGTTTTGCCTATGCCTACGGGGACTTGCCTTTGCATCACAAACAATATAAAATAATAAATGAATTTACATTTACAGTTACAATAATATTTCAATTCAGCCCTTTCAGCTTCTTAATTTTGTTGTGTATTTGTCCTCTTCTGCTTGTTGTCCCTTTGTCTTTTATGTTTTTGCAGTTACATTTCCAACTGTGTTGCAACATTACTGTCTTAGCCCGACTTGACCCATGCCTTTATGTTTTACACTGCTTCTGCCTATTGCATATCTTACCTGTAGTGTTCTATGCTCTTCTCTGCTACTTTGCTTTGTGTCGGGTTACTTACCTGAGTCCCCATAACACCGCAAATATCAAAATATGCAGGGTTAGCGGAATTATCCCCACAATTACCCACTTCATGCAACACAAAACATGTGGGTTATGGCCCACATAAACTCCCTTTATCTCGCAGCAGATTAAAATATCGAATTTTATTCCACATACATACGTTAGCAATCAACAACGATTACTGTATCTGAACTTTAAACAAACTGCAATTACCCCCAACCAACATACATATACGCGGAACAGGTGTTCTCGGGTCCCACAACACAGAAACCAATTACAGCGCATCGCATTTCGCTTGTCCGCAAGTTTAACGTTTTGCAATAAATGTATCTCCTATTTTCTGCGATATACAATTGCATCGCATCGCATCCATCTTACCGTGTGAACTCTTAAAGTACAAACCATAAAATTTGTGGTGTGCGCTCATGCGCAATGTCGACACGTGGTCTCCCCTTTTCGCATCGTATATTCCAATCTTTACCGCAGTTGAACCCTTAGTTAAACTGAGAGGGGGGGTGAATTAGTTTAACACATTCATGGACTTTTACAACTTTCCTTTAAACTTATTTACACCTTCATTTCATGATCAACTTATTACATAATGTAACAGCGATCTTAATATGTGAGCAGCAAGTATTAAGTAGATTAGATACACCATATCAACACATAAACATCATAAACATATACAACAGATATAAGTGGAAACCCATAAGGGAGAAAACCACATCTTATTATTGTTGTGATGCAAAGGCAAGCTCCAACTCCCTCTCACCACTGATTTTCTGTAGGCTCCAACCTACAGGAGGCTACTACCTCAATTAAGCTATAACACCGAATCTCCTTTCCCATCCTTTTTCTCACCAGGCTACTTCATGGAGCTCCTACCTCGACCCATTTACAGGCATGTCGATCACATCACCGATAACCCAAGGCTAACCACTCCTGCAAAAACACATGCTGATTTCCCTGGATATCAGCTCTGTTATATTCCTTCTTCACTACTGTCCTCCACCCTTCATATCTACCTTTTTCCTTGGATCTTCACAGCTTCTCTGTCTGCTCCTTCTTCTTCTTACTCTATCTCACTTCTTTCTTCATTCTATCAACCTCTTATGCATATGCTGGTAACATTATTTATAGAGATCACCTCATAACTGTTTGCATTCCACAGGGAATTCGAAATGAACAGGTATGACTCTTTGCCTTCCCCCTTCTCATTTTCTTGTCTAGCACATTCAGAATAATATAACAGAATGTATATATTTGTGTATTACAGTGGAGTTTTGCTTTGCCTACGGAGACTTGCCTTTGCATCACAGACAATAATAATAATTAAATCATTTCCATTTACAGATACAATAATACATTTCACTCAGCCCTTTCAGCTCTTGGTTCGCCATACATTTGTCTTTTCTGTTGCTGTCACTGTCTTTTCAGTTTCTGCTGTTATAGTCTAGCTCTGCTGCATAACTGCTCATTTTGTCCGACTTGACACATTCTATTGCGTTTCTAATAGTGTCATCATATCTCCTTTTGCTCTCCAAAACGATTTACAAAGGAAAATCCACATACTCCCAGACTTGAAATGCTTTAGGCTTCGGCTTTGATCTTTATCGCTTCCACTCTCTTTATCGCACTTCGGCGTTTCAAACGTTCTTTGCTATATGGCTCCTTTTCTTTCCGATGCGATTTACAAAGAGAAATCACATACACTCAGACTTGAAATCTCTTAAATAATGGTTTTGAGCTACATCACATCCAGCTCCTTTATTGCACTTTGTCCTGAGCTTGCGATGAATGATATGCGATTGGGTCCCACTTGACTTTATCGCTACTTCACATCGCAACTCACATGACTTCTAAGATTGTGCGATATCTCTCCTGAGCTTTGCGATTTGCGATATGCGATGAACTTCGCATCGCATTCATCGATCGCATCGCAAGTTCTATAACTTACAAATTCTTATCACATTAGCATCGCCGATGTGCGATATTGCGTTGTGCCGCCACGTGTCCCTTCGCATCGGCACATCGCATCACTTCTATCCATCGCATCGCAACTTTGCTCTTACGATCTTCACCCCTCCGATCTTGTGATTTGCGATATGTGGGCCAGGTCCACCGTATCTCCATGTCATCGTGCCACATCACCTTGCCACGTCATCGCCATGTCACTGCCACGTCATCTTGATTTATTTGCGATTTGTGGGGTCAGGTCCACGTCAGCTGCCACGTCATCCCCACGTCATTACATCGCACTTCACATTTTCTGTGACCACTGTGTTTGTGCGATTTTTCTCCTGCCCCGATTGCGATATGCGATCGCATCGCATCTCCTTTAATCTCATCCGTTCATTGCGTCGGTCCACCACTGTTCTTTTGGACTTTAGGAAAGCGGGTCCCAATTCTTAGCACTGCAGAGGCACTCCTTGGTACGAAATCATCATCGGGCTTGTGCTACCGCAGTGAATGACAACCGTCGATCTACGGTCAATGCCCGATGGGCGGGTCAACTGCGGAGGCACCCCCTTGGGTTAATCATCAGACTGTTTGTTCCCCCGCGGTACCGTTGATCCCAGATCAACATTAACCGCGCTCATACGATGTGCACGAGGTTTAGCCTTTGCTGCTGCCTTCGTTGGTCCCACACCTTTTATCATTCCGCTCTATAATCATATAACCTTTAATATATAAAACATTTGTAAAGGTTTATCTTTCCGCCAGTCTTGCACGTATACCGATGCCGCATCTCTGATTAAACAACTGCTGTCGATCCCTTTCGCTTTTCATCAAATCCAACGGTGATAATTCACCGCACTCCACAACCGATTGATGCGTATATCCAACAGATATCGCATTCCAAGATGTATAACATTTAACGTGCCTTTTTAACACCATCGAGTCCACACCTTTGTTAACCCCTGCGCAACTTCGGGTGCGAACACCGTCGGATCTCAATTGTTGATGATCGAATGGCTATCGCGTTCAATTAACCCTGGCGACTTATCACTCAAAAGTCACGCAAAACTGGCGATTTCACGCCCGTGACGTGTCATAGTCTTATTTGATTGCGTTCAATTTCAATAAAACCACTTACCACTCGAAGGCTGTGCAAAAACCATCTTTAGTTTTCCGAAACTTCCTTCACTGTTCACTGTGATGCTACTCACGATTCCGTTGCGCCGTTGACTCCTCATTCCACATCTAATTTCTTTCGTTACACCTCCTCCGTATACTTGTTCAAACAAACCATCAATTCATTTCACTGCACTATGACTTCTCCTTTACTCCATTGTTCTGCTTTCACGATATCAACCAGTCTTCAAACCCTCTCTGGCATTCATTCCATGCATGGTTTAACCTCTACATTCAATTTATGCGGTTCTTATCCATCGTTTTCCATTACAGTAAAAACCCCAAATGGGCAGCCGCAACCCACTGATACATTAAACCCTGTGTGACATCTCTGCAACAATTCCATCTGAGTTCTGATCTGCTCCCTTGTCTTGGTGCTGCTCCTTTGTGCTCCTTTGCCATCAATGACAATATTTCCAACAGTCTCCCCCTTTGGCATTGATGGCAACACAATCACCAATACTCCCATACTTCCTTCAGGACTTCCTCCCCCTTTCATTCTGAGAAGTATCTTGTCTTTCTTCCTCTGCCTGCTTTACAGAAGACCCTTTCTTCTTTTGCTTGCTTTTCCTCCCCCTTTGACATCAATGGAAAAGGGTTGCACCTTTCCCAATGTACTTTCTATCTTTTCATTTCCTCTCTTTGAGTTGTGTTTAGGCCTTCTTCTTTTGACTTTGTACCATGCTGCTCCAAACTGGTGTACAAGAGTTGTTGGGAGAACACTTTGAAAATCATTGAACTTGTATGTATATACACAGTAAGTTGATATCATCCCAAAGCTCAGAATTCTTGCACTTGTATAGAGTGTAGTTGATGATAGAACAACCATATATAATCAGAGATGCATCATTGGACCAAAACTAAAATACTGAGAAAGCTTCAAATACACTTTAGTCTCTAGTATGATCTTCATCAAAAATACATATCTGTTGAGGAAGATTATAGATGGAATATGTCTTCTTCTGCAATACACATCTACAGTACAACATCTGTTCAATTATGATGATGCCAATATATCTTTTATAGTTGTGGTTCACTTTTCCTGCCTGTTGGTGGTGATATGAGCC
Organism: Pinus albicaulis; assembly: GCA_034641835.2. Taxonomy (NCBI): domain Eukaryota; kingdom Viridiplantae; phylum Streptophyta; class Pinopsida; order Pinales; family Pinaceae; genus Pinus; species Pinus albicaulis. The sequence continues at coordinate 698,824,663 of CM076574.1, forward strand.
AGGATGCTGACAAGGATATTACACTTAATAGCTGAAAGGTCCTTGTTACTGATGTGAACAATGAATCAACCCAAAGCTGACAACTTATTGTGAGATTAGACGATATCTTTCAATCTAAGAGACCAAATGACTTTACTGCTTGTACAATGTACTTTCAAAACAAACCCTTGAGGCTAGATACATTCAATGTATTGGTCAGTCTCACTTATCAACCATGCAATTTTATTTATGACATAAGGGGGTATGTATGTCAATGACCAATCTCTCTATAAAGGTGAATTACCAAAGCAAACTTTATGTTTGTGATTTAGATGAATTATAAAACTTACAGCTTCAAATGGGTAATCACTACTAGTCCATCATACTTCGATACTTTAACTATTCTCATATGATGATTTTCAACAAAAACATCTTCAAGTTGTTTAATTGATATCTAGTCATCGTACTTCACATAGTTTTAGGAATTTTACAGAATGGATCCCAATGAAGAGGCCTTGAAGATATATCTATACTGACATGAGGAAGGCATGCAATTATATCTAGAAATAGATATTTCTTCAATGCTCAATATAATACTTCAAGTGTAAACAAGATAATGATCCTTTTGCCCTTTCATTGACCCTTTTATGCTTTAATAATGCAGATAACGTTGGGATACTACCTTGATGTACTCTTTCCATAATCCTTTGATCCTGAGGACCTGTACCATACTGCTGCTCCACTGATAACGCTGGGTATTCTGTTGATAGGCATGCTGCTTGTACCAAATACCAATTGATACTACTTTAATAAACCATGCAAAGATTTCACTTCGGCTCGCACATGAACCCATAGTTAAGACAACCTTCATAGTTTCTACTATTGAGCTTTCCACTGTTCACACCAACAATCATCAATATACTGAATTTGATCTTGGCATCATTAACCATTTTTCTTATTCTGTCATTCTGTTCAAAGGAATGCCATTGCATGTTCTTTTCCAGGACTGCTCCAGAATCATTGTTGCTTTATATTCAATTCAACTGTTCTAACATAATGATCTTCGGAAAGACATCTTCAATTTCTATACTAGGAATCTTCATGGGCAGATCACTTAGAGATTTATCACTCACTTAACTGCATTCCTCCAAGGGGACTTTTCTTAGATGAATGATGTAATGATATAATGATGATAGGCACTTCTCTTACTCATCCTTCTTAATGGGATTCACTGTAAATTCTAGCAGTATGATGCACCATGTCATCATCCTTTATGGGTCTTTACAGTTCTGTAGCTCGAAACATAATTTTTGTGATTTTAACCATTCATCACTTAATGTGTTGATGTCTTCTTAGCTTACATGTTCATGGCTGATGTTCCCTCTACCATCATGGCTGCTTGTTGCCTTCTCTTCTTCCATCAACCTGTTGGCTATTGTGCGCTTCAGGTATTCTTCTTCCTCTATAGTTCTCTGTTAGAGGAATTGTCCTTTCCCTTCCTGATCTTATAGCTGTTCTCATTCCAAGGAGCTCTTCTTAGACTACTTTCATGGGGACTATTTATGGACTGCTCTCCCCCTGGGATGTTTCTTCTTAGAGCAACTCCCCCTGAGACTGTGATGGATTCATTATGTTATTGAGTTAACAGGCTCCCCCTTTCTCTTTTCCTTCCAAACTTTATTAGGGTTCTTCATAATGTCTGCACTTCTTTTTGATTCACAGTTTTGTCGGATTGGATTGGATTCCATCATCTGTCTAGAGTTCTTTAATGTATATGGTAGTTTACAGTCTTTTTCTTTGTGACCAAGCTTGAGGCATACATAACATCTTATTTTACCAAGATACGTTTGAGCTGATGTATAATATTTTGTTCCCCTTTTTTAACACAATTTACATTCAACATATTTAAGTCCAAATTCATTGCATGAAAAACAGTAGCCATGGAATCGATTAGTGTACCTGGTGAAAGGTTGTCCTCTCCATTTGTTTGCTTGAGGTAGTCTTTTCATTTTCTGCATCCTTTGCTGGTTGGACTGGATTTGCTTTGTCTTACAATATGCTGCAATATGTCCAGGTTTGTGGCAAGAAAAACAAGTGATACTTCTCATAGGAGGAAAGAACCTCCTTTGACAACTTCCAAATTTATTCAATTCATATTCAAGAGTGTATGAGCCCCTTTTTCAGCTGATTGTTTCTTCATTTCGTTCTTTGTCATTTGAGGTTGCTGCTTGTTTCTGTTTACTTCACTGCAAATCATGTTCTTGTTGGCTTCTACTTCTGTAGGAATATTTTGAGTTGCTTCATTATCCTTTACAGCTTTTACAAAAATGATATTCTTGTTATCTTCTACCTTGGACTTACTGGTTTCTCCTTCATATCCTATCCCAGCCTTTATGAGAGGAGACCTTTGAGCATTTAGAATCTTGTCCAACTGTTCAGAGCTTGTCATTTGAGGAGTATTCATTAATAATTCTCTTTGGGCTTTTTCTAATTTCTTTCTCAGGCACACTACTTCTTCTTCCAATTTCTCTTGCTTCTAAATTTTATCCTTTATTTGCTTTAGTAGAGTGTCTTCTACTTTCCTTGCTTCTTCAAGTTGTGTCTTCAGACCAACAATTTCTTTCTTATCTGCATATTCTTTCTCATCACATATTTGCACCAATTTCTTCAGTTCTTTGTTTTCATTCTTCAATCTTCCTATTTCAGTCAAGGCAATGTCAAGTTTGGTTTGTTCTTTCACTATAATTTCTTCATGGAACTTTCTTCCATTCACACTAGCAGGTACCTCATTTGATTGAACATTTTCCTTTTGACATGAATTTTTATTTTTCTTGACAATGCAGCCCCTAGTGTCTACTTCATGCATGAAATGCAATCTATCCCAGATTTCTTTTGCAGAGGTTAGATCCATTATTAAATCAAGATCCTTGTTATGAAGACTGTTATATATCACACATTTTGCCTTGGCATTCCACTGTTGTTCTTGCAAAGAGGTAGAGTCTGTGCAATAACCATCACATACCAGATTCCATACCTTAGGTTCATAAGCCATTAAATCTGTTTTAACCTTATCTCTCCATTCAGGAAAGTTTGTTGTATTTAGCACAGGTACATTTTGATAGTCCATGACTCAACCAGATCTCCTTCAAGCTATAAGGCTTACACCAAAGGAACCTGCTCTGATACCAATTGTTGAACCCTTAGTTAAACTGAGGAGGGGGGGGGGTGAATCAGTTTAACACATTCATGGAATTTTAAAACTTTCCTTTAAACTTATTTACACCTTCATTTCATGATCAACTTATTGCATAATGTAACAGTAATCTTAATATGTGAGTAGCAAGTATTAAGCAGATTAGATACACCATATCAACACATAAACATCATGCACATAGACAACAGATATAAGTGGAAACCCATAAGGGAGAAAACCACATCTTATTATTGTTGTGATGCAAAGGCAAGCTCCAACTCCCTCTCACCACTGATTTTCTATAGGCTCCAACCTACAGCAGGCTACTACCTCAATTCTGCAAGCTACAACTTGCAAGGAAGCTCCAACTCCCATCTATTTTTTGCAGGCTACCACCTACAGAAGGCTCCTACCTCAGCGAGCTACAACTGGACATATATCAAGCTACAACTTGATATGGAAGCACCAACTTCCTCACACTACTATGAAAACACATGCCGATTTACCTGGATATTAGCTCTGTTATATTCCTTCTTCAAAACTATCCTCCACCCTTCATATCTACCTTTTTCCTTGGATCTTCACAGCTTTTCTGTCTGCTCCTTCTTCTTCTTACTCTATCTCACTTCTTTCTTCATTCTATCAACCTCTTATGCATATGTTGGTAACATTATTTATAGAGATCACCTCATAACTGTTTGCATTCCACAAGGAATTCGAAATGAACAGGTATGACTCTTTGCCTTCCCCCTTCTCATTTTCTTGTCTAGCACATTCAGAATAATATAACAGAATGTATATATTTGTGTATTACAGTGGAGTTTTGCTTTGCCTACGGAGACTTGCCTTTGCATCACATACAATAAAAATAATTAAATCATTTACATTTACAGATACAATAATACATTTCACTCAGCCCTTTCAGCTCTTGGTTCGCCATACATTTGTCTTTTCTGCTGCTATCACTATCTTTTCAGTTTCTGCTGTTATAGTCTAGCTCTGCTACATAACTGCTCATTTTGTCCGACTTGACCCATTCTATTGCGTTTCTAATAGTGTCATCATATCTCCTTTTGCTCTCCAAAACGATTTACAAAGGAAAATCCACATACTCCTGAACTTGAAATGCTTTAGGCTTCGGCTTTGATCTTTATCGCGTCCACTCTCTTTATCACACTTCGGCATTTCAAACGTTCTTTGCTATATGGCTCCTTTTCTTTCCGATGCGATTTACAAAGGGAAATCACATACACCAGGACTTGAAATCTCTTAAATAATGGTTCTGAGCTGCATCGCATCCAGCTCCTTTATCGCACTTTGTCCTAAGCTTGCGATGAGCGATATGCGATCGGGTCCCACTTGACTTTATCGCTACTTTCGCATCGCAACTCACATGACTTCTAAGATTGTGTGATATCTCTCCTGAGCTTTGCGATCTGCGATATGCGATGAACTTCGCATCGCCTCCATCGCATCGCAAGTTCTATAACTTACGAATTCTTATCACATTAGCATCGCCGATGTGCGATATTGCGTTGTGTCGCCACATGTCCCTTCGCATCGCTTCTATCCATCGGATCGCAACTTTGCTCTTACGATCTTCACCCCTCCGATCTTGCGATTTGCGATATGCGGGCCAGGTCCACGTCGTCTCCATGTCACCTTGCCACGTCATCGTCACGTCACTGCCACGTCATCTTGATTTATTTGCGATTTGTGGGGTCGGGTCCACGTTAGCTGCCACGTCATCCCCACGTCATTACATCGCACTTCGTATTTTCTGTGACCATTGTGTTTGTGCGATTTTTCTCCTACCCCAATTGCGATATGTGATCACATCGCATCGCATCTCCTTTAATCTCATCCGTTCATTGCGCCAGTCCACCACTGTTCTTTTGGACTTTAGGAAAGCGGGTCCCAGTTCTCAGCACTGCGGAGGCACTCCTTGGTACGGAATCATCATCGGGCTTGTGCTACCGCAGTGAATGACAACAGTTGATCTGCGGTCAACGCCCGATGGGTGGGTCAACTGCGGAGGCACCCCCTTGGGTTAATCATCGGACTGTTTGTGCCCCCGCGGTACCGTTGATCCCAGATCAACGTTAACCGCGCTCATACGATGTCCACGAGGTTTAGCGTTTGCTATTACCTTTGCTAGTCCCACACCTTTTATCATTTCGCTCTATAATCATATAACCTTTAATATATAAAACATTTGTAAAGGTTTATCTTTCCACCAGTCTTGCACGTATACCGATGCCGCATCTCCGATTAAACGACTGTCGTCGATCCCTTCCGCTTTTCATCAAATCCAACGGTGATAATTCATCGCACTCCACAACCGATTTATGCGTATATCCAACGGATATTGCATTCCAAGATGCATAACATTTAGCGTGTCTTTTTAACACCATCGGGTCCACACCTTTGTTAACCCCTGCGCAACTTCGGGTGTGAACACCGTCGGATCTCAATTGTTGATGATCGAACGGCTATCGCGTTCAATTAGCCACGGCAACTTATCGCTCAAAAGTCACGCAAAACTGGCGGTTTCGTGCCCCTGACGTGTTACAGTCTTATTTGATTGCGTTCAATTTCAATAAAATCACTTACCACTCGAAGGCTGCACGAAAACCATCTGTTGTTTTCCGAAACTGCCTTCACTGTTCACTGTGATGCTACTCACGGTTCCGCTGCGCCGTTGACTCCTCATTCCACATCTAATTTCTTTCGTTACACCTCCTCCGTATACTTGTTCAAACAAACCATCGATTCATTTCACTACACTATGACTTCTCCTTTACTCCATCGTTCTGCTTTCACGATATCAACCAATCTTCAAACCCTCTTTGGCATTCATTCCATGCATGATTTAACCTCTATATTCAATTTTTGTGGTTCTTATCCATCGTTTTCCATTACAGTAAAAACCCCAAATGGGTAGCCGCAACCCACTAATACATTAAACCCTGTGTGACATCTCTGCAACAATTCCATCTGAGTTCTGATCTGCTCCCTTGTCTTGGTGTTGCTCCTTTGTGCTCCTTTGCCATCAATGACAATATTTCCAACATCCCAAACAATTTAACTTATCTACTATAATTTGCGATGTACACTTTTGCGATTTGCCGTCTGTGGTTGATTTGTGCCCAAATCTAACGGTCCTCACCTGCTCGCCCTTCTTCGCAAACAAGCTACAAAAATATCAGAATACGCACAGAATCACAAATTGTTACTTTAAACCCGATTAAACATAAACCCAAAACAATTACATATAGGCGGAACTTCTTTACTGGAGGGTCCCACAACACTTTCCACCAATCACAGGCAATCGCACTTCGCACTTTATAAGATTTACTTTCCCCGCAACTTCGCACTTTGCTCACTTTACAATTTAACTTAGTGGTTAGCCTCTATTTGGTGCGATCTGCGATATTGCGCCGTGCCAACACGTGTCCCTTCTCCACTTTGCATCGCACACAAAATAACTTACCCTGCTACGGCCTTAACACTTAAACGCTAAACTTTGCTATTTGTGCTTTCGATCTCCGCCATTGGTCTTCGTTGGATCCGATGGTCCACGCTTGTCTCCTTGCTGATCCACTTGGCATCGCAAGTTAAATAACTTAACTTGTGAAGTCTTAACCGTAAACACTATACCCTGCGATGTGCGATATCTTCACAGTTGCGATGTGATTGTCACCGTTGATCTGCACTAGATCTACGGTCCTTGCTGATGCTTGCAAATCCAATTGTCCTTCTATCCTCATTGTTGCTTGCAAATCCAATCGCCTTCTGTGGTGCGCTTAATGCAATATTCGATTCAACAAAGGATTCGTGCAAGATCTACGGTCCTCCTTTGTTCTTCTGTTTGTTATTCACTACGACTTGGGATTATCACGCTTGTTGCATGTTCACGACTCTGCACAGCACGTTCACGATTCTGCCTTTGTTGTTTTGCTGCCTTTGCTCCTTTTTTGCCTTAACTTCCTTTGCTGCCTTTGCTTCTTAGCTGCCTTTGCTGCCTTTGCCTTTTTGCTGCCTTTGTATTTTTGCTGTCTTTGCTCCTTTGGTGCCTTTGTTGATGGTCTAATGCTGCTCCTTGCCTCTCTGTTGCTCCTCTGCCTCTCTTTTATGTTTTCTTACTGCATTATTGCCTAATCTGCTTCTTTGCCTTACTGTTGCTGCTTCTCTGCTCCTTTGCCTTAATGATAGTTCAAGTGTTGCTCCTTTGTGCTCCTTTGCCTTAATGATAGTTCAAGTGCTGCTCCTTTGTGCTCCTTTGCCATCAATGACAATATTTCCAACACGTAGTTCATGAGCACTCATGGCTACGTCATCTTCAAAACCATCGTCCACCACAACAGCCTTCGTGTTTTACGAAAATACAAACCTACGAATAAGTATGCTTTCCCTAAGTGGGTGGTTCACTTAGAACAATAGAAAGAAAGATATATGATCTTTTCCTTAACGTGAATAGTGTAATATCCCAAAAATGGATTCTTCAGCAGATCATGCCTGAAAAACGCATTCCTCAGGTATGAGGGCTTCAGCTATCATAAAATATCTCTGAAAATGTTCAGCAACCAAAATAAATAGCAGCAGCAACCTTTACTCAGCTTTTAAGGGCAAAAAGGTGGGGAAAAGTGAGGATTTTGGCCTTAAAATGAGTGAATAAGGACATCTGCGTAAAATGACGGGTCAAGGTTCTGGAATATGTTAGAATAGGTCAAGAGGGACTTCCATGTCGAATTTCAGCTCAAACAAAGGCGTTTTTCTATGTTAAACAGTTCCTCCTTCCCGACTAGTCAAGAAAAACCCTGATTTCCCAAGACTTTGAGTATGCAGAAATTTGCTGAAGCAAGGGCAGCGTATTTTATGAAGGTATGAGATGAAAATCACTATGAATAATCATAGAATGAGTTTGATAACAAGGCATAGGCTTTCAGCAAGGTTAAACAGCAGTTTATATAGAAAAACCCCTCAAAATAGAGGTGCCGCAAGACAAAGATTGATGCAGAAACCCTTTCAGCGTTTTCTCCAGAAGATGTGAGACAAGAAGATGAATATATAGCCAATAATATATATAGCAGCAAGAGAGAGTACAAATATTGAGGAAACAACCTCTCAAGAGAAGAAATGCAAGCCTCCACAACACATGTACATAAACATGAAAAGCACTGCTATTTCTGCATAAACCCCAGACTAAGAAAAATGTTGTATATGATATAATGTTGCTCTAAAATAGTGTCAACACATGGATATGAAAATAGATGGCTCAAAGACAATAGGGGAGCAAAGCTCTATCCCTTATAAGCAAAAATATCTCAATCCTCCAAGGGATTGGCTGAAATGCACAATACGGCAAAAATGCCGAAGTTGCTGGGCAGCTACTGCAACTCCAAACTGAAATCAAACAGAAAAGGCTGAAGATGATGAGAAACTGAAATAGACCTCCTCCAATAGATCTCCAAAGTGGAAGGTTGATCCTTACACTTGAGATCTTCCCCTCAAATCAACCGGCAAACCCTCACTGTAGATACACCATGAAAATAACGCAGTAACTGAGAGGGACTGCGCAGTAGGGGCAAAATAACTGTTGGCCTGATGCCAAGATCTGCAAATCAGCTCCAATATCTCCCAATCTGATCCTCCAAAGGAAAGAGAGACTCTCCCTTTGAAAAACAAGAGAAGGAGGTGGTGTCGTAAAGTCACCACGGCAACACCCTACAACACAGTATTACGCTGCTGTAGCAATAACGCTGTCCTGGAGGATGATGCTAAGAAAATAACCTTGCCCGAGCAGGCACTCGAAGTCCCCCGGGGCTAAGGGTGAGATCTCCGCACGGAGACACTCGATGCACTAAACAGTGCAGCAGACGGGCTAAACAACCAGCGTGCCAAAGAAAGACAAATGTCTCACTCAATAATCAATAATCCAAGAATCCAAGCATCAAAACATGTCCCAAATGAGGAGGCTCCTCCATCTTTTATAGTGTTGGTTTCCCTCCAAAACCAAATGTGGCCTCTCTCTCTCCTCCACATCCTCATCCTTATCCACATTCTCATCCTTATCTGCGCAGAAGCTTGGAGAAACTTCTAGAGTGTACATAGGCCCCTTCCTCCACGTGATGTTGGGTCCCCCCCTTGACTCCCACTTAAGTTACAACGTTGTGCTACTAGGTGGATGTCTTATTTCATTTAAGTGTGTTTAGACCCTATTTACTCACTTTTTATTTATTTACAAACTATAGGTGGAAAAATAAACAAAATAGAATATTCCAATTTGCTGTCGCAAATTAGGAATATTACAAATAGATAAAGGGAGAGAAACCTACTTGTAATCTGTTCGCTTTCCCTCACCTCCCTCCGTCGCTTTCATCGCTCTCAATCCAACTTAACTCGCTCAATTAATACCTGCCATGGCAAACAGAAGACAGAAAACAACATAAAGCCAATACAATCTATTCAAATTAAACAAAATTGAATCGATTAAACTCATTAATACACATATAATATCATTGACACATGCCTTAGGAAAGGAACAAATGTCTTTATTATGAAGTAGAAGGAAGAGTACAACCAATTGATCAATTCATCGTCACTCATCCAGCTTGAGTCCCATCCTCTTCAAATCTAGCATCAACAATGTAGCAGCATCACAGTACATGCATACACCTTCAAGAGTTGATATCCAACCAATATAACTCTACTTAACACAAATTCTTTCTCTCTTGTGCACTATGTTTAGTGCTCTATTTATAAGTAGATGAAGGTAGTTTGAAATAAATGAATCATTGAATGGCTTTCCTAAAAATGGATGAAGAGGCTTCCTTGTTCATGGGAATAGGAGGATAAGAGGTTTAATGACTTCATGGGTTCCAAATTCGAGGCTATCAGATGAGGTGAGAGCTGAAACAACTTCTAGAAGTCACTAGAAGTCGGGGAGATTCCCGGAATCCAATGAACAATTCGCTCCCAGTCGACCAATGCACTCCAAAGTGGGCCTAGATCCTCTGCAACCAGCCTTGCATGGGAGTAGATGCTCTGCAAAGCAGTTACAACTGTCTAGGGGTGCGTTGATGGCTTGATAGGGCACTTCAACTAGCATCTAAGTAGTGAAACTTTCATGAAGGAAGACCATCAATGTAAAGACTTGTTTAGGGCATGTAGCAACCAATTTAGAGTATGATAGACCCTAATGAATACTAATCTGTGTTTTGGGATGATGCCCAAATCGACCTGTAAGCCTTGGAAGTAGAAGCTTCCTTGCCCTTCTTCTTTTGAGGACAATTGCTGGCGAAATGTCCTAGTTCGCCGCACTGGAAACACTTGATCTTGGATAGATTATGCTTCTTCCTCCCTTGTTGCATCTTTGATGCCAAGGTTACATCTTCTTCCTCTTCCTTCTTCACCTTACTTGATCCTGTGTTGTACTGTCTCTTGGTGAACCGACGGAGTTCTTCTTGACGGAGGATCGCCCACATACTGTCCCAGTTGGGAAGGTCCACTCTGCCCAAGATACTTTGGACAAAAGTTTCCCAATCCTTTGTGACTACAGTGAGTGCAGTCCTCACCATCACATTATGCTCCACCTTAGCTCCCATGGCAAACAACTGATCTTTGATCGCCTGTAATCTGAAAAGGAAGGGCTCGATTTCTTCTCCCTTGGCCATCATGAATAACCACATCTGGTTCTCCAAAAGCATTCTCCTTTGGACGAATCTTCCCTCATATAGGGCAGTTAAGGCTTTCCACATCTCATGAGTCGTTTTCTTGTCGGCTATTTGCGGAACTATATGATCCTTAACCCCATCCATTATGAAGCCTTGGGCATGTGTCGCAGCTTCCTCATGCTTCGCTAGGATAGTAGCATCGGTTGGCGTGGCCAGGACCTTTTCTGCATAGTCCCTCAGACCGTATGCCTCCATGACTACCAAGATTCTGGCCTACCAGACTACAAAGTTGGACAGGCCGTCCAACCTGTCCTGATCACGTAGTCCATGAGGTGCCATCTACTCAGCAAATCTGTCGGAACTCCTCTCTATGTTGGAGATTTGGATCTAGAGTCCTATGGCGAAACAGGCACCCTTTGCTCCCTCTGACAACTAACCTCCTCTCTTGGAAGTCTGCCAAATCAAACGAATCAGCTCTCTTCGATCCTCTGATCGATCTGCAAATTTCTTTGGCTGGAAACCCTCTGAGAAGTTGTTCTCCTCCCACTCTTTGTCACCTAGTGCTTAGGCTAAATTCTGAATCTTCAGAAATTTAACCCCACCAGTAACTTCTGAAGCTTTGCAGCATTGCTTCCGGCACTCTGAATCAACAATAGCTTCAGATCTGCATCACCCATGCTGGCCTCTGCGTGAGCAGACAGTCCCAGCGATGTCTCTGCGCCTGCGTAGGACTGCATCACTCTGGCCTCTGCGTGGCTATGCTCCCTTTGCTGCTGCGTTGTTCCTTCTGGTCCGACTTTTTGCGGTTGCTGCTGCTTTCTTTGTTGCTTTCTACAACAAGGATTCTTCAGTATTCTACTGGTGATCCTGCTAGATCTACAATCGCTCTAATACCATGTGAAAATTTCTGAATATTACTTTATGCAGAAACCCTACTGTTAGATCTGGTTATACTTCTCCAACTTAATCAAGTTAATAATGTTGAAAATTCAGATTAACATCAAAGTAAACACATAACAAACTTTCACTGATTCAGATTTAAAATAGAATACATGCACACAGACAAAGTGACACACAAGATTTTCTGGACAACTGTCCCCGGAAAAACCCAATGTAGGAAAACCGGTCTTCTAGCTGTTGGAAGGTTGATATTAAGTAATTTTTTAATACAGCAAATATGGGTACCTTACTAGTTAGCCTGACAGAGAAAATAAGATCTGCAACTACATATGTTGTTATGGAGACTGAAAATTGGACTGATTCACACCCTCAAACGGGATTTACAGAACTCAACCCCTTTCTGCCTCTAGAAACCCCAATGCTACTCTAAAGCTGCCTGCGTCAGCCCTGCTATCCTCTGCGTGCCCCTGCGCTGCTCAAGAGAGGGTTGCGTAACCCCAAACTGGGTGACGCAGTCCTTACGCTGCCCCAGCTGGACCTACATAAGCCTCAATGGCCTCCTGCTACCTCTGCACCGCCCTTTTTGGGCCTGCGTAGCAGCTGAAACCCTCTGCCTTGCGTAGCTTCTACATAGCCTCTGCTTCCTCTGCGCTGCTCCCGGTTGCCACTTCTCTGCCTCTTGCTGATTCTTGGCTCTGGGATCAGACCATCCCCTTAGTCAATACTACCCTCGCTGCAGCTGAAACACTTCTGGAAATTCTTAGCAAACCCGCCCTATAATTCCAGCTTAGTCTCGGTGCTCTGCCTCCGTGTGTGTTCTCCAACTAACCCCAAGCCTTTCCTTTATACTTTCTCGTTGGGAAACCAACAGCCATGATCTAATCTTGAATCGATGGCTCAGATTAAAAGAAATCTTGATCCATGCGATTTAAGTCATTTCCATCACATGTTTAAATTAATTACCTTTAATATTTTAATTTTCCTAAGCTAGACTTAGGGTCCTCAATTAAAAATATTAATTAATTAATTATCTCCCAAAGTGGATGGAATTTCCCAAATCCCTTTCTGGGTCTTGGAGATCTCATGTACTTTAGTCCCTCCACAAATTTTGGGAGCTAGAGCACATCCGATGCTACCCCAACACTCAAAAGCTCACCAATATCTGTCACCATCATCCTTAGCCTCTGAAAGTCAAATATATAGGCCTCCAAACTGCTTGCTTGTCTGAGTTGTGCCAACTCTCGGAAATTTTTGGGTCCTTATCAAACCTCTCAATGAGTCTTTGTGCGAACTCTGTATATGATGTTACACCCTCATGTCCTAGTGTGATCAACCCATGGTACCACCATTCCTAGGCATCTTTTGTCCAGGCACAGTGTGGAAAATTTAATAGCATCCAACTCCATTTGGTTAAGCTGAAGATAAGTGTCTAGCTTTTGCACCCATGTCCTCACAAGCATTTAAATGACCCGTCGAAATTTGGAAGTGCCATCTTCCCCACAACTCATTGTAGATCTTGGTTCTAGTTGTTTTTGTGAAACCCAATCAGTTTGTGCATGTCTCTCAAATTACAGAAATCTACAAAATAGAAGGATACTTGAACATTGGGTCCCAATGCATGGTATGCCTCCAAATTTGCTGCAAATAAATCCACCTTTGTTGTAACCATGTATGGTTCCCCTAAGGCTTTGTCCAAAACCTGAGATACGATTGGTCCAGTGGGTTTACCATACAAATGGGGATATCTCTGCATATTGTTTCGAGCAAGAACATGACTCCCTTCTCTTGAGTGAGATCCCCTTTCTTCAGTATTGCCTTGACAACTCTAATTCCCCAAGGTGGCACTAGCCAGCTGCCCCAATATATCGATCACCATCTTTTGCATCTTCATCATCTCAGGTATGGCAATTGCCATGTCATTTGGACTTGAACCTTCTTTGTCCCCCAAGGGTCCCTTATCCTTGTTTTCTTCAACTCCCCCTTATGATTCTGGTTCTTTATTCCTTCTCCTAGGCATTACTTGGCTTCAAACCCACAACTAGCCAAAATCATGCTTTGATACCACTTTAATAAACTACTATGAAAATATGTTAATCTGTGAATTCTCTTTGACAAAAAAATTTAAAATTCTCTTTGACACATTTCGTCAAACAATTTGTGAACAAACATTTCTTCGAACACTTCGTGAGCAAAGTAATAAACACTTACAGTAGAAATATTCCAAGGACACAACCAAAATTTTTATTAACTTAATAGGAGGGTTTACATGCCAAATATCAATTTGTGAACCAAAAATACAACCTCGACAAATAGGTAGATCAATTCAACCATCAAGGATGATGATGATCTCAACCCTATGAAAATGAACTTGGCCTACAAGCAACTCAACCTGGCAATAAAAAGATAACTCAACCCCAACAGATGATGAATTAAGCCTCCAAGAAACAAGGAATTCGGCCTCTAAGGATAACAAACAATTTAGCCCTCCTGTAGGGATGATCTCGGCCTCCAGTAATCAATCTTTGCAAATGGTGAATTTGGCCTCCAAATGACACACTCGCCTTGCCAATGATAGATTCGGCCTTCACTAATCGACCTCCACAATAGATGAACTCGGCAGCAAATGATAAACTCGGCCTCCTTGAGGACAATAATTCGGCCCCTCTAGAAATGATGATTCGGTCCCTTCTGAAATTAGAAATTCGACCCTCTTGAGATAATGAATTCAACCTCCTTCCAAAACAAGCAATTCGACCTCAACAATCCTTCTGCAAACATAAACTCGACCTCCAATTGATGAACTAGACAATCGGCAATAAAACCCAAACATACAAATCTCTTAATACAAATGGAAGATCTGATGTGATCCTCCCTCAGAGCCGACTAGGGTGGCACTCTAGGTCCACCGAAATCAGCTGAAGAACCAACTAGGTTGGCACTCTTCAATCCATCGAAATCAGCTGAAGGATTCCACTTGAAACCCTTGGACCAGACTCACTTGAGCCAAATCAATTCTCCAGAAAAGATAAACAAAGTAGAATGTCTGAGAAATTATCTCTTCTCTCCTTTTATAGATTTGCTGGAACTTTCTTTGATCTTCTAGAAACACCTTTATTATTATTTTTCATTGATAAGGCCACTAAGTAGATTTTCCTTATTTCTCCAAGTGACTTTTGCCCCTTTTTATTTATTAATATTTTGCCCCTTTTATTTAAATAAATTAGGAGATGAGTTAGGCTAGCAGGAAGATATCTTCATGCTCAAGTGATTGGGGACATTACATTCCCTCCTCTAAATTCTTACGGATACCGATTTCAATCATGTATCATATATGCCTTCAAAGTCTGCGAAATCTTGTCAACCATATATACACTATTTCTTGTGTCTACATCCTGCCTCTCTTAAAAGTTTTGCAAAATAGAATATATTAAACCGTGTCTCTTGAACTCGCAAGGATGTTGCATTCATTTTGTCTTCAACAGTCCATTCTTCACTTGTCTGGGTGGTAAAATGACCTTGTCCACAAAAAAGTACAAGACGTCCTCCCTATCCAACTCTCGATTCATCCTAACACCTATGGCCTTCTTCACTCATCCAACGGTTCTATGTCATTCATTATTCTCAATTTAAGGTATGTACATTGATCCATACAATGGGCAATTTATACGATTTTTGGATGTCTAAGTTGGGGCCAACTTTAAGGTCGACTTTTACAAATGACAAGGTATAAAAATGAATGCTTTCAAAGAAAATTTAATTTCTCCTCAATCGTGAAGAGTTATAAAGCGTGCCACCTGTTGACCACATTTTTTTCAACAATCCAAGGAAGTAGGATGCAAAGGCTTGAAGAAAAATTTTCAAAGTTCAAAATCATTAGCTACATTATATCATTGTAAACCCAAAGTTCTACAAATTGTAATGTAGCGATGCTAGTATGACTGTCTATTTATGCAACAACACCTAGGTAAGCCTTTGATTTGGGCAATGAATTTTATCCTAGGAAGTTTTTTAACCTCCCTGCATTATGTGTGTTTCTAAACACAGATAATCGACAAAGTTTTTCTTCCAGCTTAAACCCCAAAGCTAGGGTGGAATTTATCGACAAGATCTTAGGTGAATCCTAGTGTTATATCGAGTCTTTGTAAAAGTGGTTTGGGAATAATTTAAGTTATTTGGCTAAATTATTTTATTACAGATCACATGGTCTACTAGAGCATATTGTGTCATAGAATTGGGTAATTGTTTTGAGGGTCTATATGTAAAGGTGTATTCCCCCTTTGAGGGTTGGATTTGTAATATTTGATGTAAAAAATATTTTAGTGCATGGTCCCTCATACTTGGACACCATGGCTAAAATATTTGAGGGTGGAAAAAATAATTAATTCCCTCATGTCAATTAATTAATTTTTCTGGAAAAAATAAAACCAAATCCTAAGCCAGAAAATTAATTAATTTAGAGTCAAAAATAATTTTAGAGATTAATTTTCTCCAAGTGGAAAAAGACCAAAAAATTTGTGGGTCAAAAAGAAGTTAATTTTTGGAGGTCCCCCACCAAGGCAAAAATGGATTTTTTAAGAAAAATTAAGCCTTGGACCTTGGTGGTTATGTCAAAGTCAAAATTTTGAGGAAATTAATCCAAAAAATTAATTTTTGGATTAATGAAAATGGATTTTATGAGAAATTCTAAATTTCCTCAAAATAAATATTTTCGACAGCAAAGATTAAAAGATGATCAAATTATTATCAACGATCGAGATTATTTTGACACAAATCAAGCCAACTAGCCGTTATTTTCCACTTGGAGGATTTCTCTATAAATAGAAGCCATTTTGCTTCCCAAAACAAAATGATTCTGGATGATGTAATTTTGTAGCGTTGGTATTAAGCCATTGCTCTGTTGGGATGTTTGATATCATAATAAAAAGGCTTTGCGGTTCAGTTCATGGTGTTCTTAGTCCATTGATTTGTGGTACGTGTTGGTTATGTGCTTTCCTATATTGTGCTAAAATTTTTATAAGCTTGTTATTTCATTTATCGGTGATAAGAACATTCTATCGGTAAAATTTGGTTTTATCCTAGGTGATCTGATTCACCATAAGATCTAACAAGTTTGCTTGAGAAAATATATAGAGATTTGCATGTACACCAGCCCTTGGGCTCCAAGTTCACAGACTTTGGAGAAGAGCCGACCTTGTTTGGGCTCTGGGAATTTTTATTCGGTTTTCTTACTTTACTAAAGGGTGTGGCCAATATTCTAACTTTCGAAACACACATTGATCCATTGTCATTATTTAAAAAATATTTTCTCAAAAAATATTTTATTTACAAGCCTTGTATATTTGTGAATATTTTGTAAAATAATTTTGTAAATATATTCTAACCCTTGTTTTGCAGGAGTTGGGGTTTTGGGGTTTTATTTTGAATTTTGTATATATTGGCGTTTTGGGAAAAAAATTATTTCATTTGTGCAAGTGATTTCTCAAGCCAAATTTGAGGTTTTGGAAGGGTTTTAAAGGTTTCTTCCCTTTGGAAAAATTCATTGGGGTTTGTAGAGGCAGATCTAGGCCTAGTAAGGTAAGATCTGGCCTCTGGCCATCCTACATGCTCAACATCCAAACAAAGAAGGAAGTCGTTAGCCCTTGGAAGCATTTCGTAGTGATTTTTTGGCGATTTTGAAGAGCTGAAGCATAATTTGTCAATTTTGCAGGGGTCCCAGAAATTTTTAGGCCTCCTAGGCCTAGCATTGCCTCCTATAACCCTAGTCGTAGCCCCTTTCTCCTTCCTTGGCTAGACGGCAGGCCTAAATGCCTTTTCTCCTCAAGCCGCAAGCCTTAGGGCCTTTCTCTATCCCTCAACCAGCCTCTAGCCCTCCTCCGAGGCCTCCTTACCTCTGTCACTACCGCTTTTCTTCGTGCCACGGGCCTCTAAGGCCTTCCTCTGCCCTAGCATAGGCCTACAATGCCTCTAGCCCTAGCCGCTGCCCATTTCAAGCCTAGCGTCGGCCTTTTGCCTCCATTTCAGCCCTCTTCTAGCACTTTTCCTTGCCTCCTTTGCCCTATTCAATCATTCAATTGGGTTATTGAGCTAACACTTGGTGTTTGCAACGAATTTTCAATTTAATATTGGTAGTTGCAGGTGGTCACTCCATTGGAGAAATTTTGGATGAGCTTTCTAATCATCTACAAGGCCAAGAGGCCTATTGGTTTGCTTCTTCAAACCCTCTCTTTCTTCTCTGTTTTTCTAGCAGCCTGTAATTATTTGATAACAGTGACAAAAGACTCATTTAAGTGGCCTAAAAATTGCTCATAAGTTGTCTAACATATTGCTAAGTCACTTACACAACTTGTGCATTTACTGTTTGGCTTGTCTCATGAAAATTTGGGACTGTCATAAGCATATTAAAGTCTGATCATAACAGTAGCATTGGCATCTAAAAGAACCTAATCCATTGAGAAGATTGTGTTGGCAAAGTAGTTTAGCATTTTGGCTGCCTCATTTGCCTTTTTGCACTCATATGCACTTCATCTTTGCATCCTAAAGTGCACTAAATTAAATTAGCTCATTGTTGTCATAACACTTGAGCCTAAGTTGCATAAGGTTTCTAGCATTGGTTCATGCCTTACTGATAATCATAGCTCATTGTGGAAAGGTGTTGTTTACATTGCTTACATTGTTTACATTGAATTGTTGAAGTGATTTGGCAATTGGTGAAGTTATTTCATTGCTAATAAGAACACTAACACATTGTTGTTTCTTGTGAGTTTCATAATATTCAAAGTTACAATTTTGCACTTAATAAGCAAACTCGCATAAGCACATAATTGATTGGTTAATATTGCCTAAATTGGTAACTCAAGGATTTATTGGATATTGGCATCTCTTGAAGATCTAATTGTCACACAATTAATTTAGCATTGTGATAATTGGTTGACAAAATTTTGGAGAGTTGCTTATCTAATTGTCTATCTCTTAAGCAACCTCTCATTGGCATCCTTTTCACTATTGTGGTTGTCTCTAAAATGAACCTTGGTAAATTGTTCTAAGTAATATCTTGGTGATAAGTGCTCTAATCCCTTTTACTTGCCGTCATTGTCATTATTGTTTCATGGTTAAAATCTATAGTGGATGATAATTTTATCTTTGGCATATTGGTGATTTGTTCTTAAGAGCATCTATTTTGTTGTCATTTAATACTTGAACAATTATCTCTTGGTCGTATCTGGTATATCCTTTTGAGAACTAGTAAAATTGAGCATTTTATCTTGTGTATAAGATTGTCCTTCATTCACTAAGTACTTTTCTCTGATAAATAGAGATAAATTATAATTAAGTCCTAAGGATCATAAACAATCTTGACTCAAGATCACTCAATCAATTTGCAATTGCATCTTAGGCCTAGACTTGCATTAATCAATTAACCTCCAAGCCTAAGCTTGGTTGATAGAAAGATAGGAACACCTTTCATCTTGTAGCTTGCGAAGGATAGACCCTCTCTAGTGGTTAACACGGTGACCTTGCAGTCATCAGAGCCACAGTCTCTGCAACGCCGGAGGCACCGGGTAGTTGGATTTCAGGGGGCGATATCGTTAACCAAGCCCTTGCTTGCTTCACCTTGACTTCTCTCTACAACCTACTTTAGAGACTAGCCTCAAAACAGTTGAAGATTAAGGGATAAACTTAGCTAGGCATATAATTAAAATAAACCAAGATTTCTTGCATCACACCTAGATTGTACGACTTGCACTTCATATAGGATAGCAAAGGATCTAAGCAACGATTGTTCATCCGATCACCTAGTATTTAATCGACCTAAAGCAAGTAGTTGACTCCATAAGGCACTGGTCTCATATAACGATCTAATCCAATCTCTTAACTTGCTAAAATCAACGAAGTGGCTAGGTCATTCAATTGTGTCTCTTAGACTTGTTGGTTGCCAACTGGTCTTTCATTTTCATATTCCATAACGACTACCCCCCATAGCCCGTTGTTGGGAGACAACTAGAACGGAGAGGTCAGGGATCTGAGTGATAGCCCCCGACCACAACCGTTGTCGCACCGTGCGTGTACAATCTGAGCGACAACACCACCTATCACTAGAAAGGTCTCAAAAAATGTTATTTGACTATGTAACTTTCTCTTTCATTTGGATAGCCTTTGACATCAATAATAACCATTTTCAACATCAAAGACAAATTTAGATTGGCACGTAATTTTTTCCTCACTAAGAGGAAGTGTCGAGAAATGTGTAATGATCCATTCCAAGTTATAAGCAAAATAATATTAGCATGTATACGACATACGCATATGATAGCTACACATGCATATATCGCATACACTGCACTAGTATACATACCTGCTAGTATCGAGACTACCTAAGTTAGAGTAACGAATTGAATATCACAATACATTTTATCTCGCCGAGATATAATGAAATATCAGCAAAATACTTAACACATACACCGCTCTTATATGCGTATGCATGGTAGAGCATTATTCAAAATATATATATATATATATATATATATATATATATATATATATATATATAATTTAGTACAAATTATATGTGAGTGGACAAATAAAATAATAATATAATTTAATTAATTATAAAGTTAATTTAATTAAGTTAAAAACAAAAATAATACAATTAATCTTAAAATAATTAATCAAAGTCAATATCTCCATAAATGCCTATAATATCTACATAAGTGTGAGGAGGTGGAGGAAAGTTATACAAGGAGTGGAATATGAAGGAGAGAGGAGGCTTTTCTTTGCTAATTCTGCACTATGGTCTAAGGAAATATTGAGGGATATGAACTATTTTGAAGAGAAGACTCATTGTTCTTGGAATTCTAGGCACAGGGGCAGAAGAGGCATCTTCTGGGTCTAGGATTGTTTCCTAGATTGGCTGGGAGAAAACGATTGTTTCAGTAACCTATCCATTGCATTCACAAGGAGAACCACAGCCCAAGAAATCATCAGTTTCGTTCCAGTTATTTTTCTATGTATAAAATAGTTACGTGTGTAAGTTTAAATTTACTGTTGGGCTCCATTTATTTGCATTTATGCTTAAATATATGTATAGGATGAGTTTATGTATAAAATGATGGTTTATGGGCTCTACATGTGGTATCAAAGCTACTTAGAAACCTTCGGGACCTTACAGGCCCATTAAATCTTGTTTCTAAGCTTTTGCATATTTAAACCAGTCTTTGGTTGTTTCCATTTCCAAAGGGGTAATTCAATTACGTGTTATGACTTTTCGATTTCCACTAGTTTTGGCGGTCAACCGTAAAATCTGTGTGAGTAGCACCATACCCAGACCAACTGAGTTTTTGTTCTTCAATGCTCTCTACCTTCGTTCTTTAGTTTTTGCCATATTTTCCAGTGACTACTGAAACTTTTCTCCATCAGAAACCAACTGCAAGTGAATTTTTCTCTATTTCCAGTAATTGTGACATCTTCTCAGTATATAGTTTCACTTTTGGTTGTTCTTGGCAAGAAGCCTCTAGTTGTTGTTGAAGCTTTACTTCAGCCAGCTGCTGCTCTAGTGTCTTTTTCTTTATCTGTTGCATAAATTGTTGCTCACGGAGTTCATATTGCTATGAGAATTGGAACTTTTCTTGCCTTTCGTGGATCATTGAGCCCCTGTAAGTTCCACTATATCCCTAGGAAAGCTTAAAACTCATTCCAATGTTGGATTCTAGCATGATTCTCACAAAAAAATACGATGGTCGAACAATGGTTTCACGTAGAACGAGTATTTGATATATTCAAATCAACAGAATGAGGAGAGTTCATTTTGTTGGATTTCGGCAAGGGTTTCGATAATGTCAGTAAAAATGTGTTCAAGTGTGCGAATGCATTGTTGTAGATCCAAGACACTAGCAAGGATTGTTTTTTGATGATAAAATCTGTAAATATTTTATGTTCTAACCAACACAACCAGTTAACGTCTGGGAAATCCTGCCCAGGAATTAGAGTACAGTTGGTTTGGTGACCATACTCCTGTAACAAAAAGAAAAAAAAAATTGTTGTGCAAACAAATTCAAGTTTGTAACGGCATTACTGTAAATCCAAGAGATTAGTAGAGAGCCACTGACTGAGAATATAATCTTGGAAGGTTTTCTGTTCCAAGCCACAATCAGTTGAATTCTGGTAAATTTTGCCTGCCTATTTTGACTTATTCTGAATTAAACCTAAACTGTAAACTGAATTAATTCAATTGTTGCTTGGTCGAGGGCCGCACCGCCAAATAAAAAGGGGCCCGAGATCGAGGGTCGAATTGTGCCAGTCGGGGATGCATTGATTCTTTGGGATGTTGATGGTTTTCCATAGTTTGATTAGCTCCAGTCAGCAATGTATTGTATCAAAAATACTTGGGGTAAGATCCACCCTGATGGGAGCGGAGAGCCTTAACCGCGTGTGATAAGAAAGTCCGAAGATTGTTCCCGTGTGATAACAAAATACTATACAATGCTCTTGATCGAAACATCCTCCCCCACCACCATTTTGACCTTATCTTTTTTATTTTGCATACAGTGAGGTTTTTCCCCAAGGAGTGGAACTGTTCTTCACAGTGGATACGACACTAGTAATATCATCGTTTTAAATCCCCAAACTAGACTTCTAGGCAGCATGAACGGCAAATGAATTTACAGACGAGGGCTCAAATTTGGCTATTATTCACAGGAAAAGGGCCGAATACAAGAGTCAGATAGAGAAGCAATCTGTCCCATAGGCTATTTTTAACCTCGTGGACATTAAAAATTCTTTCTTTCTTTCTTTCTTTCTTCTCCACATAATAAGTCTCCACACTTGCATGGCATCAAGCCTCCTCTCGGCCCGGACGAGCCTGTGTCAACAACCCACTGCCTGGCACCATCGAAAGGTCAGAAATTATTCGTCCGCAAATTATTCTCTGACGCCATGGCATCCATCCTCGTAGTCCGATTCAGCCTTATCTATTTATGACCCGACCTCCACCTAGAAGATCCTAATCGTGCCGCAAACTCAAAACCCCAATATTTATAATTTATATATTTATTTGTTCCTGTGGATTTTCACTTATTATCAATTCATGTCAAAAGCAGATTGTGATTGGGCCCTTTGTTCACAAGCGTTGATTGTGTCGTCCACCGCTTGTGTTTCCATTTAATACGATCATATCAAAACTTATATCTTTTTATTTTAATTCGCAGCTCAAAAGAATTGTATGCATCAACTAGTGTGGATGCACACATTAACAACGGATGGCCCACACATTTGCGAAATTTTTTTATATAATTCTAAACACATTTGCTAAATTTTTATATAATTCTAAAACAATATATATATTTTAAAAATAATATAATATAATATATATTTAACATTGAAGTAAACTTTAATTATAAATTCAACAAATTTTATTTTATAAATAAATACACCAATAAACATATATATGATATAGGTAATGGAGCCACCCATCTTTAAAAAAAAAATTAATAATAATAATAATAAATAAATATAATAAATATATATATATATAAGTGTAGTGTTAAAAGTTGTGAAAGGAATTAAAGTAGAGTAAGTGTAATTATATAATACTTAAAGTTATTTATGAACAATAACAAAAGATGTGCACCAAATTTTATTATGACACTTGAACATTTGTTACTCAGAGATGTCGTTCTATGACAGCATAATAACAATTCAACGAAACGAGAATTTAAACATATTAAATTCCAAGTATTAGTTATAGTCATAAGTCGCAGAAAGTCAATAATCCCTTCCATAATTACATCTAGGACTGAACGTTCTAGAAAAACATTGTGAAACGATATTATAACCTATCAAGACCATTGCATTTTGCTATAGAATTAGTAAGCATAGAATATCCTACATAGGACAAGGAGGTCGCGTGGCCACCCTTCTTGACCTCGGTACTAGTAAGACCTGCCTGCAGGTAAAATAGCAAAAGAACTATACCCGTATGCAAGCTCAATTTTACGAAAATTATATTTAGTCAATCTAAAAATTTACCCGATTCTCATAAATTTATTATGTATTCCAGGAAAAGTCACAATGATAAGAACGTACCAAAGGCAGCAACACCAACGAGATGCATCGCCATCTCTAACACCTTTACCATTGTCATCGCCAACACCGTCACCATCGCCACCACCTAGATCGTCATCAGCACCAGTTGCTCTAGCACCCGATCTAACTACTGTAATGCGCTCATTAGAAGCCATTCTGGAAACATTAAAAAGGTCGCAGCCGACCAGTAGCAAAGAGGAACGGCCTCATCTAGAGGAAAGACATTCAGAAAAGCCTAAATATTATGATTATAAGCCTCATAGAGAAGATATTTCTCGAGAACTGCAAAAGATTAAACTCTTGGAATTCTCTGGAAGACGAGCTGGAGAACATGCTGAAACATGGCTAGAAGGGATGATAAGATGCTTCGCACTAAGAGAATATTCTTCTACCTCTAAAACAAAGATCGTTATATTCCAACTCAGGGGGAATGCGCTGATTTGGTGGGGAAATCTACATATCACATCAAACATCGTTCCTTGGGAGTTGTTTGTAGACCGATTCCATGCAAAATACTTACCACCTTTCTTTCAAGAGCAGCAAGCCGGAACCTTCCATACTCTAATCCAGGGTAATAAGACAGTGGAAGAATACGAGATAAAGTTTATGGAACTTGTAAAATATGTTCCTTATCTAGACACGAATGAACGCCAAGCCGAGCATTTCATTTATGGCTTAAATCCTCGAATCAGGGCCATGGTAAGAATGTGGAAACCATCAGCGGTAGCAGAGGCGGTTGAATGTGCACGAAATGCAGAAGAACATCTGGGGATTAAAAGGGATTTCAGGCCAGCTAAACCATCACAACAGGGATTTACAGGAAAGACTCCCCGAAATTTCTTCCGAGGAAATAGCTCGAGACCACCTCCTTATGGTAACAATTTTACCCCAAGAGGAGTAGGAGCAGGAACTCCCATGACAATTAATACTATAGCTTCTGAATCCTCAAATATCAGTCCTTGGAAATCTCGAGGGACAGGTAATCGGGGAAGGAATGGGAGAGGAAGTGGCATTAGGAGACAGAGCTCTTGGTCTAGAAATTCACAGTCAGAATCAAGGGGGCCAACCTAGGTTGATTGTTGGGGGTGTGGAGTACCTCATTTCCAACGTGATTGTCCGGAGATCTCACAGAGAGTAGGAAAAGGACCATCATAAAATACCCAAGGCAATCATAGAATCCATGCCGTCGTCAACAACAACCAAGCAGCACATCAATCCACCGTAGTGGAATCTTCAGGTACAATCTACAGAATAAAACTAAAAATCTTATTTGACACTGGTGTTGATGATAGTTTTATTTCATCATATACATTAAATAAATGTGGGTTGGTAGCTTGCAAGCAAAACGATTTCAGACAGGTAGAAATGGCTTCAAGAGAACTTCAACTAATAGAATTAAGTATTGAGGATTGCAAAGATGATCTAGGAGTCTGTTCGACCAAACTAAAAGTATATGTCACAACTCTAGGAACTTACGACCTGGTGATAGGAATGGATTGGTTAGAGTCGCATCAGGCATGGGTAGACTGTTTTGGGAAAACAATACTTTGCACGAACGATGAAGGAGAGACAATCCAAATCCAAGGTATTAAGAGGAAAGTATCCTTACGCTTCATCTCAGCTATGCAAATGAAACGGTGCTTAAGGAAAGGTTGTCAGGTATATGCAGTTCAAGAAGTAAGGGTATATGCAGTTCAAGAAGTAAGCAAGAAGAAAGGACCATCCTTAAAATAGTATCCGATTCTATCAGAATTTTCGGATGTTTTTCCAAAAGAATTACCAGGATTGCCTCCTAAAAGAGAGCTAGACCTCACAATAGAATTGAAACCGGGTACGGAACCAATATCTAAAACACCTTACAGAATGACTGCTCCTGAACTTCAAGAATTACAAATACAGCTGAAAGAACTATTAGATATAGGGCACATTCGGCCTAGTATTTCACCTTGGGGCGCTCCCATAATCTTTGTCAAGAAGAAAGATGGTTCATTACGACTGTGTGTGAACTATCGAGATTTAAATCGGGCCACTGTAAAGAATAGGTATCCAATGCCTCGCATTGACGACCTTTTTGACCAAATGAAAGGAGTTGCAGTGTTTTCAAAGATCGATCTGCGATCAGGTTATCATCAGCTAAGGATTAAAGAAAGTGATGTTTCTAAGACTACATTCCGAACTCGTTTCGGGCATTATGAATTCATTGTGGTACCATTTGGGTTGACCAATGCACCTGCGGTATTCATGAACCTTATGAATAGCGTTTTCCGCTAATATCTCGATCAATTTGTGCAAGTCTTCCTGGACAATATTCTCATTTACTCTAAGAATGAGAAGGAGCACGAAGAGCATCTTCGGATAATATTATCTTGTCTCAGAGAACACAAGTTATATGGAAAATTATCCAAATGCGCTTTCTTTCAAAAGGAAATTTATTACTTAGGTCATATCATATCTGGTGAAGGGATCTCTGTAGATCCTGAAAAGGTAAACACAATCAGGGAGTGACTGGTACCTAAGAATGCTCATGAAGTGCGTAGTTTTATGGGTTTAGCAAGTTACTATCGAAGTTTGTGGAGGGATTCTCAAAAATTGCAAAGTCAATCACAACCCTCCAGTGCAAAGGTGTTAGGTATGAATGGACTGAGGAATGTGATAAAGCATTTTCCGAACTTAAAAGATTATTGACTAGTGCACCAATTTTGAGAGTACCTGATATGGATAAAGATTTTACTATGTGTACTGACGCATCTAAACAGGGGTTAGGTGCAGTATTAATGCAGGAAGGAAGCGTAATAGCATACGCTTCAAGAAAATTAAAGCTCCATGAAGAACTTTATGCTACGCATGATTTAGAGTTAGCCACAGTGGTTTTAGCTTTAAAGATATTGAGACACTACTTGGTAGGAAGAAACTTTGTGCTTAAAAGTGACCACCAAAGTTTACAGTATTTATTCACCCAGAGAGACTTAAATGCTAGACAAAGACGATGGAGTGAATTCTTAAGTGAATATGATTTTGTGATTTCACATATAAAAGGAAAAGAGAATGTAGTAGCAGATGCTTTAAGTAGAAGACCTCGAATATTTTCCCTCATACCTATCAAGGTAGACTTAAGAAATCAAGTACTTGAACATCTCGTAAGAGATAGTTGGTACTTAAAAGTAAGGTCAGGGCTTGATAGTAACCATTCAAAGGAACCTAAGTTCGAAGGATATGATCTAGAAGAAGACGGAATTTTGCAATTTCATGGAAGGATATATATATCAGATAGTAGAGATCTCCAAAATACCATCATGAAGGAAGCCCACAGAGCTGTTTATTGTGCACATCCTAATGTAAAGAAGATGTATGCTAACACTAAGAGACTTTTCTTATGGACAGGCATGAAAAACGACATTGTCCAATTTGTCGCTAAGTGTCTTGAATGTCAGCAGGTAAAAGCTGATCATTGTCACCTAGCAGGTCTCCTACAACCTCATGACATCCCTATGACCAAGTGGGAAATAATTTCTATGGATTTTATCGTTGGGCTGCCCCTTACACAACAAAATCATAATGCCATTTTGGTTGTGGTAGATAGATTAACAAAAAGAGCCCATTTTATCCCAGTAAGAGATACTTACGAAGTTGTTGATATAGCTCGGGTATTCATAAATGAAATTATTAGATTTCATGGAGTACCTAAAAAAATCATATCAGATAGAGATTCTCGATTCACATCAAGATTCTGGACTTGTATGCAATCAGCCTTAGAGACTCAATTAAATTTGAGTACAGCTTATCATCCTGAGACTGACGGACAAACAGAAAGAATAAATCAAGTACTAGAAGATATGCTATGGATGTATGTTATGGACCAACAATCGCGCTGGGAAAAGTACTTACCCTTAGTAGAATTTGCATACAACAATAGTTATCACAGTTCAATCGGAATGTCTCTATTTGAAGCATTATATGGGAGACCCTGCAGAACGTCGTTAAGTTGGGACAGGTTAGAAGACCGGGTAATAGTCGAGCCAGAATTGATCCAAGAGATGGAGGAACAGGTAAAGCTGATTAGGCAATGATTGAAAAAGGCACAGGATAGACAGAAAAGTTATGTTGATGCTCACAGGACAAATAGAAACTATGTAGTGGGAGATCAAGTTTTCATTCGCATCAGGCCAAATAAGAGCACCATTCGGTTTGGGAAGGGGACAAAATTATCACCCCGATTCATAGGGTCGTTCGAAGTCTTGGAAAAAGTTCGACCTGTCGCCTATCGTCTTGCACTGCCACCCCACTTGCACAAAATTCATAATGTATTTCATGTATCTACCTTACGACACTATATTGCTGACAAATCTCATGATCTTCAATGGAAAGAACTATAGGTATCGGACGAGGGAACCATTACGGTCGAACCATTACGTATTCTGGAATGTAGAGTTCGACAGCTCAGGAACCGACGATAGACCAAGTTAAAGTCTAGTGGGACAAATATAGTCCTGGATCGGCGACTTGGGAGGATGCTGAGACCATATGCCAAAATTACCCCACTTATGCTAAATTTTGAGAAACAAGAAACTTTATATGTATATGACTGCTCTATTTTGATACTTGAAACTTTATTTTGAAATATCACGTAAGGATGAGTTTTACTTTACTGGTACATGGATACCCATAAAGATAGAATGTTACTTAGCTCTAGTGATACAAGATATATGCTATTTGTTTAACTTTACTAGCATATGGATACCGATATGCAATATGTCATTTAAATTAACATTGCAGGAATATGAAATCTAGATCATAGATTACGTTATAAATGAGGCTATTTATCAATTCATTTCATTTTGCATCTCGATATGATTGAAAGAATAGAAATAGAAGAGTAACTACATTTTAAATATAAAAGTGAAACATATTAGTATATAGATTGAAAATGGCTAAATACATTGTATCATAGATCGAACATGTATGAACTATACAGGAGCTATTATCTAGCGAGAAATTGTATTGAATATATAGATGCATATGTTGTAATGTGTGTACAAGTGTTTACATTGCAGATTGTGTACAAGTGTCTACCTTGCAGAACACATCATTACCGAAACAATCTACGTGATGACAGAATTCCAAGAACAGTTGAGACTCCATGAGATTCCATGATAGGGTGTTGACCCTGGTCCTACTAAGAGGGGTGGAGGTGTTGCCCACTGTTTATCCTCCAAAACCTGGAGTCATGGGAGGACTGTGCGAGTCACGCTCCCCTAGACGTCTGATGATGACTGTCCGATGCCTACTGGTAAATCAGGTCGACGTAATCGACACTGACACCCTTGGGTCTATGAATGGTTGGATCAGTAAAACTGATGCCATGGCATATTCCTGTAGAGGAGGGATAGGATGGGAGCGGAAGAGATTAGGAAGAATAGGATGATTCTAGAATAGTTTGGAGACTCGGTTGAGATGGAAAGTAACAATTAAAGTACAAATACATACATATTCAAACAAAAAGTCAATCTTAAAGTACAAGCATTATACAATCACCTTAATCTCTAAAACGCAATTACTAATATGATTATATAAAAACTTTTACTTTGGGACGAAGTTTTCCGAAAGGAGGAAGTATGTAATGACCCATTCCAAGTTATAAGCAAAATAATATTAGCATGTCTACGACATACGCATATGATAGCTACACATGCATATATCGCATACATCGCACTAGTATACATACCTGCTAGTATCGAGACTACCTAAGTTAGAGTAACAAATTGAATATCACAATACATTTTATCTCGCCGAGATATAATGAAATATCAACAAAATACTTAACACATACACCGCTCTTATATGCGTATGCATGGTAGAGCATTATTCAAAAAAAAAAACAAAATATAATTTAGTACAAATTATATGTGAGTGGACAAATAAAATAATAATATAATTTAATTAATTATAAAGTTAATTTAATTAAGTTAAAAACAAAATAATACAATTAATCTTAAAATAATTAATCAAAGTTAATATCTCCATAAATGCCTATAATATCTACATAAATGCCTATCATATCTACATAAATGAATATAATATCTCCATAAATGCCTAAATATCCACATAAATGCCTATAATATCTACATAAGTGTGAGGAGGTGGAGGAAAGTTATATAAGGAGTGGAATATGAAGGAGAGAGGAGGCTTTTTTTTTGGCTAATTCTGCACTATGGTCTAAGGAAATATTGAGGGATATGAACTATTCTGAAGAGAAAACTCATTGTTCTTGGAATTCTGGGCACGGGGGTAGAAGATGCATCTTCTGGGTCTAAGATTGTTTCCTAGATTGGCTGGGAGGAAATGATTGTTTTGGTAACCTGTCCGCTGCATTCACAAGGAGAACTACAGCCCAAGAAATCATCAATTTCGTTCTAGGTATTTTTCTATGTATAAAATAGTTACGTGTGTATGTTTAAATTTACTGTTGGGCTCCATTTATTTGCATTTATTCTTAAATATATGTATAGGGTGAGTTTATGTATAAAATGATGGTTTACGGGCTCTACAAAATGTATCTCGATCAGGAACTTATTGCACATGTTTCTGTGTGAATGTTTCAAAAGTGGTTTGAGACATTTCATTGGTGACTGCGTTGAAAAAGTGGTCACCAATTCCATCTTCTAATTTCACCTGAAAAAAAATGCTTAATCTTAGCAATTTAAATGAAATGTTTTGGAAGTTCTAGAATATTAGTGACATAGATTAAGATTTAATCTAGGTGTATATCTCAAGATTGATATAGGCGGTAGCTAGGATTGAGGAGATTAGGTTTTCTCTTAAAGAATTAAGAGGAAAAGAGACGAGAGGTTGACCTCATATGAGAAAAGAGTAAGAAAGTTGAAAGAGGGCAGAGTGCATTCAAGGAGCAAAAGAGCAGATTGCCAAAGTAACCACGACTACAACAGGCTGTCCATCAGAGTCCAGACCATACACAGTTGTTGCAGTATTTTCCATGCACATGCTGTACACCTTCAGATTTGCAAGGAATACTTCATCTTACATGGTTGCTCAAGTGTGCTTCAGTTTTGAGAGGACAGGGAATGATTTTATGTCCTGAAATGGCAGAAACAGAGCAAGCCATACTGTTGTAGCTATACCCTCTTTAACACAGGCCATACACTTCTGTTTGAGGTGATTTCATATTTTATTGACCATATAGTTGCTGGTTCAAGCAGGCTGTAGAGATTACCATTTAAGCCTTGATAGAAAGAATGAGAAGCCAAGTTGAAGGAAAAATCCCTATGAATGTATGAGTTTTCTTTTATTGCTTCTGCTGTTTATTTTGAGCTATTGTGTGATGGATTCAATGTTCAGAAATTTAATTTTCTGTTAAAGAAATTATGTTTTGAGTTATTTAATAAGAGAACATTAGGAAAGAAGTCACCTAGGGTTAGAAAAATTCACAGTTGATACAATCAGAACTGAGTCTTAGGCATATTGTTTATAAGTAGAGAGCATATTCTTGTGATTACCACTTTTAATAGTGCTAGCTGCTGTTCATTCAGTATCCTTTATTCTGTTGCTTGTTTGAATAGCAAATATTGTTGATATCACTTCCTTAAACGTTGTATGGAGAAGGCTGTGAGGATTATGAGACAGGGAATATCTTATGAGAATCTGCACCTTGTGCTGCTTGAGTTTGTGACTCATTTTGAGATAATTTATTGAGCTCACCCTATTTCTGCCTGCATCAGCCATGTCTTTTAATACTGCTTTACAAACAGGATCGTCCAAAGCATTCTATTCGAAGTGGTAATAAAATAAATCCAATGTTCTTAGTGCTGCTCTATGAACATGAGCATCAAACAAGCAATTTAGTGTTATAAGGACTTACCAGGTTTTGAAAATCTCATCATCGAAAGTATATTGAACTTTGACATAGTAACAAACTTTGGACAATTCCAAACCATGCTGCAGAAAAACATAGACAATCACAATAATTTTCCCTTTATAAGTATGACAAAATAAATTGCATCTTAGCCAGAAAAACTATCCCATACTTTATGTAGCCAGAGCTGATTAGATTCTTCAAATTCCTTTGCCTGTGGAAGCAACTTACTCAATCCTGCTATCATCATGATTCATATACATGACTAATTAATTAGCGTTCTAATATCAAAAAACCATGATACATTGAACTTTTAGGTCAACTTCAAAAAAAAGAAAAATCTCACCAATTATGAAACCTTCTATCAACGAAGGAAGAATAAAACATCTTATCTGGTCAAGGGCTCCATCATCTTTATAGTGCCATAACCAATCTTCCAGATTAATTTCATGACCATTATCATATCTTTGTTTCATTCCCGTAGGCAACAGATTACAGATCTGGACATGACCATCCATTCGATCATCAGCTTAATCACGAAATATGTGCTGCACAAATTCTATCCAAAATCCCAAGGCAATGTTTTTATCTAGTTTAACATTTAAAGGCCGGTTCA
This sequence comes from Pinus albicaulis, assembly GCA_034641835.2. Taxonomy (NCBI): domain Eukaryota; kingdom Viridiplantae; phylum Streptophyta; class Pinopsida; order Pinales; family Pinaceae; genus Pinus; species Pinus albicaulis. The sequence continues at coordinate 698,856,972 of CM076574.1, forward strand.
TAGATACAGACAAGCTAAAAAACATGCATATATATACTATAAACTGAATCAAGCTTCCTCAAAAAATTTAAAACTTGTCTAAAAGTTGGAACTACTAAAAGAAATAATGAGTGCATTTGAAGATTATCTAGAAAAACTCATTCATTTTATCTATCCATCTAGCTAACTATTCATGCATACATCCATTTATCCATCTAATGGATAAATAGATCACTGTAAAGATGGATAGATAGGTCACTATTTGAATCAACCAGTGAGAATCTAATTTCCAAGACATAAAATGGCAGTATTGCATAGCAATGTAAGAGACAACTACCTGACTTAGGAGAAGATCTTACTTTTATAAGCGTTTTTTTTCATTAATGATGAGTGATTAAATAATAAATATCATGATCATAATTCTAAGTACAGGTGGTGAAGTTTATAGAATATTCCTAATTTTTTTCATTTCAATTAGCAGTTGGAAATTATCCATATAAAGCAAAACCAGTAAATGTAAAATTATAAGTTTTATGTCTGTTGACCATTGAAGATCTCTTGAAGTCCCCATGCCCAAGGATATGTCAAAAGATCATTGTACCTGCAGAGTTCAGCTATCATCAGAGCTTTTAAGCTCTTTCTTCTTCTTCTTCTCTATTGTACTCAAATTCCACAAGCCCCGCAGGGATGTTGTAAAGTGACGCTAGCATGATGAAATAGAGTCATGTAACAGGCCTAGGTTGCTTGGGAGTCGGGACTTTGTCAACAAGTGAGTTCACTCTGGGGATTTTTTTTTACTTGGTTATTATTTGTGTTTTTCAACACGTAATAATTAATTGAGTTTTTTCTCCCAGATATAACCCCAAAGCCAAAATGCGACTTGATAGCAAGGCCTTCAGTGAGTCATAGTGCCTAGAGTCATTGTATATTACCATGTTAGATCACTCGTAGAGTGGAATTTGATTAGGTCTAGGGGTCAATTTTTAAATTTAAAATTTCCCGTGGAAGGAGAATTTTAATGAATTGTCTATGGGGTATGGGTGGTCAAATTGGGACCTCTCCTCAACTTTCTACTAAGACACACTTTGAGGGGTAAAAAATGAATTATAAACCCCCAAAACCCACCTTTCCTAAGTCTATGGGAAAATGTGGCAATAAATTGAACCAAAATATAAATAAATGGAGAAAAATAAATACACCCACATTCTAATTGAGATGGAAAAGACTTGGAAAAGCACTCAAGTCGAAAATTCAAGTTAAGGGACAAGTGGAAGATGAGTTGGCAACCACATATCACAAGTATTTAGCACATGGGACAATTGATTTGGTGGGTCAGGATTAGGAGTACGCACATCTCATTTGACAGCTCGATTTAATGTGGAAGATTAACGCATGGACAAGGGAAAGATTTGGGAAACATTTCATGAGAAATTTATGGTAAATGTTCCTACCAAACTATATTCTTTTATCACACTTGAACGCACCACTTGGGGCAGCATCTACCCATCTCCCAGTCCAGCACCCACGCAGTTCAGTTCAGCCATCAATTTGGAGCTCTACGCACAGCAGATTGAGTTCGATTTTGTCAGAGGTGTCTCTCTACAGCAGTTAGCTTGAGAAATTTGTGGGATTTCTTCCCCTTTCCACCCACCTTCTTCACACTTCGCATTCTACAGCAGAAAAAACGAATTTTACACATGGGATGAAGAAATCTACTGTGCCACCTCCCAGATTTGGCTTCTACACATGGCTGAAAGCTCCAGACTTGGAAAATTCGAATTTTCCTTGACATTTCCATCATTCTCCACTTGGCAATGGGGTTTACATTGAGATCTTCTCCAGTTTCTCTATAAATTGAGCCATTGGGCTCCCATTATGTATTCTGGATACGAGCTCTCATGCTTGCGGAAGCTTTGCTCCTTTGTGTACTTTAATTCATCAATGCAATAAAGACTTCGGGGTTTCACTTGTGGGATGTTCTTCCTCCTTGAGTATGGTACAATTATTTGATAATCCAATTACACTCTACTTTGCTAATCCAATTTGTTCTATGCATGGTTAATCTTTAAACCTAACACATCACTCATTTTCTTTTCATTTGCAATTCGAACTAGTCAAGTGTGCCATTTCATTTATATTTGTGTTGTGCAATTTATTGTTGCTTAAGCTACAACACTTGCAATTTTCTTGAGCAACTCGCTTATGTGCCTCTAAGTTACAACACATACAAGCAAGTACTCTACATTTCCATTGGCAAGCTTTGATTTGTTTACCAATTCAATCTACTTTACTTGGAAATTGTTTCATAAGCTATTTGGGGCACATGCTTCATCATTTCATGTCAGTTTATGTTTAAATGTTATTTTGATTATTCTTGACATCTTTTGAAGCATCTTGTAGCCACTTCTACTTGAAGCAAATTGAAAATTAACACTTAGCTCATTTAATCGCAAGCAACTTGTGGAGCTTATGATCTCATGCAATTTTCATTTCAAAGCTTATGAGTTGATATCTTAAAGACATTTCCATTTACTGTTTCCATTGGAGTTGTCGGTACATATTTCTTTTGAGCACTATTTCAATAGTTCATTTCAACTAATTTGGAAGTATTGTTATGAACACTTTTCTTTGGAAGCATCTCATTAGCATCAAATCTTTTCACTAAGCATTCTAGCATTAGTCTTGCATCACTAAAAATTACCTCCAAGCATAAACTTGGTTGTATACACATCATAGGACATCATGTTGTATAGACATCTTACAAGTGATATTTCATTATTGATCTAACATTGTCTTTTTGCAGGATCACTTGTCTTCATTTTCTTTTGAGCAAGTATATGTTATTTACTTTGAGCAATAAATTGTTTAAGCACTAGTCTATGATGGCATATTTTTCTTGAATGAATTATTAAAAGTTGTTCATATATCTCTTTACTTGTTCATATCGTGGGATCAATATAATATTGTTGATAAGCCTTCCATCTAAACTAATCTCCTAGAATCTCACATTTCAATCTCTAACCTTCATTAGGAACCACCCCCCATAGCTTTAACTAGGAGAGAACTTTAAAGGAGAGAGTTGGGAATAGGTGACGGCCCCATCTCTTAATTTGCCACCAAGTCACACCTTGTGGGGTTGAAGATTTTTCCCACACTAACCTAGGTGTGCAATCGAAGTGGCAACATTTTTGGCGTCGTTGTCGGGGACAAGTCCTTTTGTACTCGGAATACGACTAACTTTCGGTTCTTGCATTTTGGATTTTAAGAGTTAGATTCCTGTTCAAGTGGTGACTCCACTTATTTCATTTTCTACAAGGATTTTTTCTGGAAGCCTTCTTATCGTAGACTTCTTGCTAATCTTCGTTAGGAACCTCTCTCTAGTATCCATTTTTTCTTTCAAGTTCAGGAAAGCATGACATCATGAATGATTTGCTCGCCCCTTGTGATTTCACTAACATTCCAAGCCATCCGAATTTTATTTTGGATGAGGCCATTGAAGAGCTGCCTATTTTTCTAGGTAACAATGCCATTAGTGTCAAGACTCACCTTAGGAATTTCAACCTTTGTGTGAGCAAGTGGTGCCATGATATTAACCATGAGGACTTTAAAATGAAATTTTTCATCTCCTCATTAGATGAGGATGCTCTGGATTGGTTCTCAGAGTTACCTACTAACAGTTTTGATTCTCTAGAATCAATCATTGATGCCTTTGAAGAAAAATATGGAGATAAAAGAAGGATGAAAGTGAAAGCGAAAGCAAGTGAAAATGATAAGAATCTCATCAAGGAGTTGACTCAAATGATTAAGGATATGCAACTCAACCAAATTCAACTCATTAAAGCCATGGAAGCCAATCATTCTAATCAAATGACCTTTATTCAAAATCATTTGATTACAATAGAAGTAGACCACGCTCAAGTAATTAAGAACATGGAACTCAATCAAACAAGATTAATAGCAGATCATGCAAAGGAAATGAGTATAGTTAATAGCAGATATAATCAATTGGTTGCTCTTCAAAACAAATTGTTTGTCATGGAAGAAAAACAAGTATAGTTAATCAATACCATGGAAACAAATCATGCCAAGGAAATAAGTGTTATGAAGGCTAAACATATCACTTTTCAGAATAGGTTGGAGGAAATGGAAAGATTATAGGTACATAAATTCCAACTTAGGTCAAATAACGAATGGGAAAAGAACAAAGAAAAAGATCATAAGCCTCCCAATCCACTAAAGCAAGCTTCATCTTATTATGAGGACGTCAATTATTCCATTGAAAAATGGCTAATTGAAGGTGACCTAGATAGAAAGGAAACTGAGGGAAATCAGGTTAATACTTATGAGAATGATCCATCACACATGTTAGAGAAGATCTAGAATGGAGAAAGGTCAATCACAAAAGTCGTGGATACTTCAAATTTTCCATCTAAGCATTTTCAAGATTGGGCAAAAAGGTCTACTTTGATCGCATCAACATCAAGATCACAGTCTATTAAGAAAAAAAAGAAAAAAGCAGAAAGGATTTGATAAATATGATGGCCATATACAACACAGTGTTGGGATGGATCAAAGTCCTAAGATATTCACAATTGGATGGGGCACATCAAAAAAGAAACCCATGGATATGCCTGAAAGTAAGCAGGTTCTCAACATGAACTTCATTGAGGACATTTGATGCCATGGGGCATATTTTGTATATCTAACCCAACTCTTTGTCATTTTTGTTGCTACAGTAGTTTCATTTTATGCTATTAGAATAAATTTCCATTTCATGCTATTAGAGTAGTTCTTTATTTCAACATGACAATTTAGTATTTCATTTGAGTATTTGATCGTATATGATGATATTTTGAACAAACACTACTGACATATGCCTTTTTGTGGATGCAGATTCTAGGTCTTTGCATGCTCTCACTTCCTGTCAAGCACGCATCCACATGTGGTGCTGAATGTTGACCACTGAAGTTGCACCTAAAATATTTTGAAGACTACATGCCCGAGGATATGTTAGAGGTTTCATGTACGATCAAATTTTTTTAACTCTAACTTCTTCTTCTCCTCTTCTTCTATATTGTACTCAGGTTTCACAAGTCCTACGAGGATGATGTAAAGTGATGCTAGTGTGATGTATTGAGTCATGTAACAGGCCTAGGTAACTTGAGACATTGTCATCAAGTGAGTTTACTCTGGGAGGCTTTTTTTACTTGGTTAATTATTAGGTACTTTTGAGCACTTAAGAATTAATTGAGTTTTTTCCTCCAACCATAACCCCAAAGTCGGAGTGTGACTTGATGGCAAGGCCTTGGGTGAATCCTATTGTTTAGAGTCATTATATATTACCATACTAGATCACTCATAAAATTTCGTGGAATTTGATTAGTAGGGGTCAATTTTTTAATTTTTAAAATTTCTCGCGGGGCGGAAATTTTAATAAATTATGATTGCAAAATATAATAAGTGATGTCTAGAGAAGTTGTATGGGGTATGTGTGCTCAAAATTACACCTCTCACGCTGAACTTTCTACTAAGACATACTTTGAGGGGTAAAAAATAATTTCTAGACCCTCAAAACCCACTTTTCCAAAGTTTGGTGGAAAATGTGTCAATAAATTAGCCCAACAATCAAACAAATTGGAGAAAATAAATATCCACACATGCTAAATGATGTGGAAATGAGGTGGAAAATCATCAGATTTAAAGAGTGATGTGGACTCTGGACTCCACCATGGACCAAGAATAAAGGAGAAACATGTGAGAAAAAGGGAAATTGAATTTCTTGGAGATGGACCACGAGTTCTCAAGGACAAATCCCACAAATTGTGGAGGATAGCTCAAGTTTCAAGTCGAGCTAAGTATTTGATTGGGATTTGAGTGAGTTTACTTGAGATGAAGTGGAGAGTGTCTCCTACCACTCCACTTCACTCACCCACATGTCCCTCTCTCATCCCAACGAATTCTCCTCAAGGATTTGCGTGGAGCCTATTGGAAGAATTCGAGTTGCATGAATAGGCATTGGGATCATCACCCATTTTCCTTGGGATTCTCACCACTTTGCCTTGGGATTGTCTCCCACACTCTTATTTACATGAGCTTTGTACGCTCATTGTGTATTCTTGATATGATATATTGGGCTTGAGGAGACTCTACTACATTTGTACTTGCTTTTCAATAATAATACAAAAGACTTTGGGGTATCATGGATGGTGTTCTCCTTCTTTTTTGAGGTGATATCTTTCTAGTTTATGTGCTTCAATTTTTATGCAATTTGGATTATATCAGCATGATTTTTCCATTCATTGTGGATTAATATGTGCAAGTTATCTTGTATGTATTTTTTATTTAGAGAAATATTCTAGGAGTGAAAAGTACTAAGCGATTTTAGGAGGAATCTCTAGTTCTTTCATCAATTGTATTTCATTAATTCCTTTATGAACGCTAATATCTCTTTCCAAGTTTGTAGAAACTCTCTTGAAATTTTGTGAGGGATTATTTCAGCGTGGGAGAAATCTCAAATAGATCAACTCACTCTCAAATCCAAGAATTGAAGGACCCATTGATTTTGGCTCCAAGGACTTCATCCAACGAAAAGCAAAGAGGGGAGTTTATTTTTTCTCCACTCTAATAGAATCATAGAAAATTCAAATTATATATTTCTCTTAATCAAAATTTAGCGCTTTCAATGATTATACGAGCTACTTAGAGCACTATTTTAGACTAGACAAGTATGGATTTATACTCCCATAACTTGATCTAGCTCTTGTACACTAGTTGTGGACCATTGTTTCTCTTCTTGCATGCTCTCTCCACTTACTTTCAAATTTGTTTGCAACCTCTTAATCAGAAATGAAAGTCCATTTTGGCGGCAAGCTCGAGGGTGAATTCTTCTAAAACTACTAACATATCTTTTGTAGCACCTCTTGCATTATTTTGGGCAGCTTTCCAACAAGGTCGTGAGCTTCTTTGGGACAGCATGCTCTCTCCACTTACTTTCAAATTTGTTTGCAACCTCTTGATCAAAAATCAAAGTCCATTTTGGCGGCAAGCTTGAGGGTGAATTCTTCTAAAACTACTAACATATCTTTTGCAGCACCTCTTGCATTATTTTGGGCAGCTTTCCAACAAGGTCATGAGCTTCTTTGGGACTCCTTTTTGGCTAGGCCGAGTTCTCTTTGAGGGTTGCATTTTGTCCCCTAGGTCGTGGGCTTTAGGGAGGCTTAGCCTCTCTTGTCGTATGCTAATTCCTCTTCTTTTCAAAATCTGAATTTTGTACTTAATTTTCAGATTTGAAAGGCTTTTCTTGGGCCTCATTTGTATGAATTGTTCATCAAGGAAAGTCTATGGTCAAAAGCTTTCATTGTAAAGACTTCCTTGAGCTTGCTTGAGAACTTTAGAGGCTTTCATCTCCTTGTAACTAATCTATTAAAAAGGTTGATTTCTTTTGTGGGAGCTTGGGAATTTTTACCATGGTATCCCTTCTCTCCATTTAGAGGGAGAAATTTGGTTTGTGGATTGACTAATCTTTTAGATAGTTGCTCTAATTTTCTGCACTTACTAATTTCATTTCATGCATGATTAACATCGCATTTATATCGTAATATTCCTAAAAGAAATTAACAGTGATAACAAAAGACATGCGATAATTTCAACACATTAAATTATTCAGTGAACACACACATAAACAGAAATTGCACCCAGAACACCAAATTGGCCAATTTTATTATATATAATGATTGGAGTACAATGGGAAATGGAAGTAGTGCACATGGGCTTGCACAAGGCAAGCTACAAGCCTTAGGTGATCAATACAAAAATGCCCAACTGTTGTAGAAGTTATGTCCTCTAGAAAACTACGTTGGCCCAGTATTTCTGCACTGCTGGCTGAGTTGAGACCATGATTTTCCCCCTCAAAACTACCCAGAAAATTTTGTAAAATTAGGGCTGAACTCCTTGCCAAAAATCCAAAAAAACCCAGAAAGGGTTTTCCCTAGTTTTGGCCCTTCTGCACATCCAGAAATCTACACCTATAGCTGAGACTCATGTTTTCTGCTCCCAAAATGCTAGGAATCCCCTCACGATAGTCTCCCAATCAAAATCCCAGCAACTCAACTCCTCAAACCTGTTGATTTTTGGTTAGCATCAGATATGCTCTAGCTCTGAAACTTTGAGGAGGGGCTAGAACACATGAGATCTCCAAAACCCAGAAATCAATTGGAGAAATTCCACCCGGAGTGCATTTTATTCAAATAATTAATTATTTTTAATGGAGCCTAAGTTAAAACTTAGGAAATTAAAATAATTAAAGTGAATTAATGTAAATTGGGTGAGAAGTTTCTAAGTGACGAGGATCAAGTATGTTTTAATCTTCGCCATTGATTAAAGAATTGATCACGGTCATTGATTCCTCAACAGGAAAAGTATAAAGGAAGGCTTGAGGGTTAGTTGGAGAACACACATAGAGAGCAGCACTTGAGAAAAATCAAAATTATGGGGCATGGTTTGCTAAGAGTTTTAGAGTGAGTTCTAGTGCAGAGAGGGGCAGTTCGGCAGTGGGAATTCAATCCAAGGCTGAGAATACATAGCAGAGAGGCAGCGCAGCACCAAGGAGAGACAGCGCAGCACCAGAAAGGGTGATGCAGAGCCTGAAGGGGTGACGCAGTCACTGAAGAGGCAGCGTTGGGGTTTCTGTGAGGCAGACCGGGCAGCAATTCAGCAGATCGATTTCTGAGCAGGGAAGGCTCACGTGGAGGGTGACGCAGCTCCTAGACGAGGTGATGCAATCTCAGCACAGAGCTGGGAGCAGCTGTTGTTGCGCAGCACTAGGGACATCGCAGTCACCTTTGGGATTTGATCGTTTGTTGTTGAATCAGCCAAAATATCTGTCTCCGGATAGAGGTACTTCTGTCGGGATTTTTTCTTTGTTGGTTGAGACGGATTTGGCACCCTAGTTTTATTCAGAAATCTGCTTAATAATAAAACCCTCATATTTGCTGCACCAGTTTTCCCGCATTGGGTTTTTTCGGGGATGGTAGTCCAAAAATTAGTGTGCCCTTTGTGTGATTGTCTCATCTTATTTTTCAGTACTTTAGCTATATATTGGCGTAGGTTGCAGTGTATTTGCATTAGTATTTACTTAAGAATTCTGTAAATAACTTGTAAATAGAAGACCAAGTAGGAAATGCAGATCAATTAAACTGCAGTAGGATTTCTGTTTGTTAGATTCAAAAATTTTCACATGGTATCGGAGCAGTTGCAGATCAAGGAGGATTGAAGCCATCAGCGAAAGGATAGAAGAAAATTTGTTGCAAAAAAGCAGTTGTCCCGAGAGTCGGTGCAGTTATGGGCCAAAGAAGCAGAGGAAAGGTGACGCAGTCACCAAGGGAGGCTCACACAGAGCCTGCGTCAGCCTGATAGGGTGACGTTGTAGCTGCAGAAAGCAGCGCAGAGGCTATTGAGTCTCATTTTTCTGGTTGTCATGGCTGGAGGTGCAGTAAAGATTTTTATCTGGAGTTGCTGGTGGGACGCTGATTCTGTTGGTGCAGAACAGTGTCTAGTGGGGTAGAAGCAAAGTAGAGGGAATCAGTTCCTTAGAAGATTTCTTGTCAAGAAATCTAGATCCAGTGTTGAGCAGCAGCAAAGAGAGATCAAAGGAGTGCTTCGACATTTGTTGGTAGAAGGATTTCCGTGAAGGAAATCGAAATTCAGAGGGAGCTTGCTCCTTAGAGGATTTCTAGCGCCAAAGAAATCAAGATCCGAGTTTTGTTGGGGCAGTAGCTAAAGAGGGAGAAAGGAACTTGTTCAACACTCAGTTGAGTAGAGATGGTCGTGAATGGACTGAGGGATCAAGATAGGTTGGATGGAGCATCCAACTTTTTATCTGGAAGTCCAGGATCCTGGAAGTTTTGTATGAACATCGCATCAAGGATCATTCCTTGAACACGATTGTTGTTCCGGTTGATGTTGATCCTCTCAAGAAGTACGAGGAGGCTCAAGCAAAAGCAAAGCGCATGATCATGGATGGAGTCAAGGATCATGTGATCCCACATATTGCTGAGAAGAACACAGTAAGGGAAATGTGGGAGGCCTTGACCACATTGTACGAGGGATCTTCCGTCCAGCAGAAGATGTTGCTTGAGAATCAGTTGAGATTGTTTTAGATGCAAAAGGGAGAAGAAATCAATCCCTTCCTTATTAGATTGCAAGGGATCCGAGATCAGCTAGCTTCCGTAGGGACTACACCAAATCCTGGATTTCTGGTCAGGACTGCCCTGAATGCAGTCACTAAAGACTGGGAAACTTTTGTCCAAAGCATTTTGGGCAAGGCTACTTTTCCTAGTTGGGAGGAGATGTGAGCAGATCTTCAATAGGAAGAGATCAGACGATGGACCAAGGTGGGAAGCAACAGTAAAGGAATCAAAGTCAAGGAGGAAGAGGAAGATGCGGCTCTCGCATCAAAGGGACAGCAAGGGTAGCAAAGACAGAAGAAAAAGGACCTCTTAAAAGTTAGATGCTTCAAATGTGGAGAAATGGGACATTTCACCATGCAATGCCCCCTGAAGAAGAAGGGCAAAGAAGAGAAATCTAACTCGGAGGCTACTCCAGCTCAGGCTGATGACGAGAATGACGATGGATGCGCCATGAGTGCTCATGCACCTAAGAGGTGGGGCAATATAGAGTTGTAGATTAAAGCTACAGACAGGGGCAGGATCCTTGAGGTGCCCAAACTCTTGGATCACATATGGCTACGGGAGGCCTTAATGACAGTAGCAGAATGACGGGAGTCAGTTGGTACGAGGAATGATGGAGCGACAGTGGCAGAGCTAGAGCACCAAAGTTTGAAGCAGCGTAGAGCAGAGGCAGAAACAGCGCAGTGCAAAGCAGTGCTTGCGCAATGCAGAGCAGCAGCAACACAGTAGCATCAGAGGGTCAGCGCAGATTAGCAGTAGAGGAAGCTTCAACATTGAGGTGCATCCAGACTGACTAGTATGTCAGGATTTGGGATGTCTTTCAGTTGCTTAACTCTCAGCAACTGAGTTGCAGTGCAGCAGTTAGTAGTAGCAGTGCTATGCGCAGCATGATACAACATTTTGAGAGGGAGTTGCAGTGACAGTGACAGAGTCATGGGCAGTAGTACAGATTGCAGTAGCACAGCGGATGAGGGGTAGTAGGCCCAGCATCAGCAGCACAGAGGACCAATGTCGTGGATCAGGGTGATGCTTTTGGTGAGAAGTGTTGTTAGAGCATCTGGGTAGCATCAGATGTGCTCTAGCTCCGAAACTTAGTGGAGGGTCTAGAACACATGAGATCTCCAAAACCCAGAAATCGTTGGAGAAATTCCACCCGGAGTGCATTTTATTCAAATAATTAATTATTTTAATGGAGCCTAAGTTTAAACTTAGAAATTAAAATAATTAAAGTGAATTAATGTAAATGTGGGTGAGAAGCTTCTAAGTGACGAGGATCAAGTCTGTTTTAATCTTAGCCGTTGATTAAAGATTTGATCACAATCGTTGATTCCTCAACAAGAAAAGTATAAAGGAAGGCTTGAGGGTCAGTTGGAGAACACACACAAAGAGCAACACATGAGCAAAATCGAAATTCTTGGGCTGGTTCGCTGAGAATTTCAGAGTGAGTTCTAGTGCAGAGAGGGGCAGTTCGGCAGTGGGACTTCAGTCCAAGGCCAAGAATACATAGCAGAGAGGCAGCGCAGCACCAAGGAGAGACAGCGCAGCACCAAAGAGGGTGACGCAGAGCCTGGAGGGGTGACGCAGTCACTGAAGAGGCAAAGCTGGGGTTTCTGAGAGGTAGATTGGGCAGTAATTCAGCAGATCCATTTTTGAGTCGAGAAGGCTCATGTGGAGGAAAATGCAACTCCTAGAGGAGAGTACGCAATCTCAGCACAGAGGTGGGAGCAATTGTTGTTGCCCAGCACTGGGGACACCGCAGTCACCTTTGGAGTTTGATCCAATGTTGCGAACATCTCGATAACATCCCGATTTTATCTCGAAATCACGAATTTTTGGTCTAGCCCATGTTTGCTGATTTTTAAAGATATTTTTATGGTATCTTAATTTTGCCGATGTTTGCCGATTTTTTACCGATATTTTGTCGATTTTTACGATTTTTTGGTTTTTCGGACCCTTGCCGATGTTCGCAACATTGGTTTGATCTTCCATTGTTGAATCAGCCAAAATATTTGTCTCCGGATAGAGGTACTTCTATCGAGATTTTTTCTCTATTGGGTGAACCGGATTTGGCACCCTAGCTGTATTGAGAAATCTGCTTAATAATAAAACCCTCATATTTATTGCACCGGTTTTCCCGCATTGGGCTTTTCCAGGGACGTTAGTCCAAAAATAAGTGTGTCCTTTGTGCAATTGTCTCATCTTATTTTTCAGTACTTGATCTGTATATTGGTGTAGGCTGCAGTGTATTTGCATTAATATTTACTTAAGAATTTTGTAAATAACTTGTAAATAGAAGAACAAGTAGGAAATGCAAACCAATTAAACTGCAGTAGGATTTATGTTTGTTAGATTCAGAAATTTTCACAAAACCTCCAACCAAGACTCCTCCCGAACAACCCACACAAATGACTGCGCAGTCCTGTAGGTGATAACGCAGTCTCTAAGCACATAAATTTGTATTGAAGGATGTGCTCTCTCTCCTGCTGGAAATTCACCTCCTCTAGTCTGGAAATTGGCCAAGAAACACCCTAGCAACACTATTCTATCAATTCCCGACACCACTTCTTCTCAAAGAATGTGTGGCCTCTGCTTCTGCGTTCCTACTGAACCAAAATTGCGTGTTTCCTATAGGATGCTTCTCTCCCAGTCTCCAAACAGAAATGGAAGTCTTCCTTGGGTGGCACTCGAGGTCCACCGAAGAAAGGATGAGCTTCACTCCTTGGGAAGCTCTTGTGCTAAGAAGCACTTTGTAGCATAGCTAAACAGCCAAAGCAACAATCAGATATCAAAATGTTAAAAGTCACAAATGATGCTTCTTTCCTCCTATTTACATTTGTTGGTCTTGGGTCTCATGTGGGTCCCTCCTATGATTTCGATCTCACTTAGGAAAATTGAATTCTTTACCAAGTGGTGCGTATTATTTTGTGGGTGAGTGGCCCCCACATCCCACTAAAAGTTCTTCGACCCAATTTTCCTAAGTTTCTACAAAAAATTTCCCAACACCCAAATTGCAAAAATGGAAATTCTTCTTAGCAAATAAATTTTATTGGGGACATTACAGTCCTCTCCACCAAAAATTGCTTGTCCTCAACCAATGCCTAAACAAGCACCCTCTCGATCAGCTAACGCCAAGAGTCTCTGCACACAATACCAGGGTCACAAATGTACCACCCAGCCATCCCTGATCCCTGCCCTGTCTTGCCAGGAGCCCAAGCCATCCTGATCAGCGTGAGGCATTTGTTGCTCCACACACTGTCCAACTTGGTATAGGCACCCGAAGCCCTCCACATACCATCAGTAAAGAGAGCATCATGATCATATAAAGTCCTGTCTGTCTCCACATGTAACTGCTCTACTAAGTCATCCATCTCATGTACTCCAAGGGTGGGCACCTAAAGATACAATCCAAATCCTGTGAAAATAAATCCTTCCCTGCATGAGCTTCCCCTAAACTCCCCTTGTTGGTCATCCCTCCATGTTGGTGAAGTCCCCCATGCCAACAAAGAATCATTAAAATCCAATGGAAGGTCGGAATGATCTCCCCTTGTCGAATCCAACTCACTCCCAAGGGTGTTAGTTTTTGCAGCTTCGGATGTGTTCTAGCCACGAGATTTGGTGGAGAGGCTAGAATATATGTATTCTCCAATACGCAGAAATAGTTTTTGGAAATTCCACCTAGAGACGGCTTAATTAGATTTATTAATCCATTTTTAATATTTCCCAAGTCTAAACTTAGGAAATATGATTAATTAATCAGAACTAATTAATTCATGGTGTGAATTTTCTAAAAACTCACACGGATCGACAGGGAAATAATCTGGGCCATCAATTATGTTTTAATTTTGGTCGTTGGTTCTCCAACAGAAGATTATAAGAAGAAGTCGATGGCTAGATGGAGAACACACCAGTGCTGTTACTCAGTTGCCTAGTCAGATCGATTTTCTCAGTCATTGAAGTTTAGCAGAGGAGATAGATCCAGAGGGTGAATAGTAAGTGAGAGAGAGAGGGTATCAACAGAGGTCCGGGAAGTGCAGAAAAAATTGAGGAAGAGGCAGCGTGAGGAGAGACGCAGTCCACTAGAGCTCTACGCAGTCATTATGCAGAAGGTGACGCAGAGGCACCAGCGTATGGGCAGAGGGTCTATCTAAGGGTCAGGGAGTCGCTGTGGAGAGTGAGAAATTTGTCACTAAATTTCTCTCAATATTTTTCCTCTGGTTTGGTTGCCCGAATTCTTGTACGTGAATTTCTATTGAAAATTAATAAGGAAACCATCATTTGTTGCACTGGCTTTCCCGCATTGGGTTTTTCCGGAGACAATTGTCCAAAAATAACTGTGTCGATATTTTTATGTGTGCTAGAGTTTCTCTATTTCCAACATTTTATTTTCCATAGTAATTTAGTCTGAAAATTACAATAGTAAATTCATTCGATATTTGTCATAGCAAATAAACTACAAAATTAATTTTCAGCTAGAAGAATATTTTTTAGTTATTGCAATAGATGAAATTTTCCCATGGTATTAGAGCTTACATGATCAGCAGGAGAGCTCAATAGCAAGAAAATGAGGGTCGCTACTCTACGTAAGGAGCAGTTCGAATTCCCCAAAGACAGCGCAGTCCCTTGTCCAGGAGGGTCAAAATTCTTGAGGAAAATTGATTTCTCTGAGAGAGCGACAAAGAAATCTAATTTCTACAGTTCGAGAATTATCTAAGGCATAGGGACCAACCAATTTTTTGCAAAGCAAATCTCTTGGACATGACAATTTTGCAGCAGCAAAGTCAACGTTGGGAGGAAAAGAGAATTAACACAGAAAATCATGGACAGAATCAACAATCAAGATACCTCAAATTTATCTTCCAAGTTGGAGGATGAGTTTGCGTGCCTGTCAAGTTCGACATCACCTGGTGTCTAGTTACTGGTATATTGATAGTGAAGCTTTAGCTCATATGACAAGAGTTAGAGAATATTTCTCTAGCTATCAAGAGGAGCAGATGGACTTCCAGATCACTGTGGCCAACAGAACAAAATGTACTCTGGTAGGGAGAGGCACCATAGAGTTTCAAACAGAAACAACAACTAGCACCAGTGCTACTAATGTATTGCATTTGCCAGGATTGGGTATGAACTTAATTTCAGTGTCCCAATTACAGGACAAGGGATACAATGTACACTTCGTAGGGAAGAAAGTGTATATCAAACACTCTAGCTGGAAGAAAGTGAAACAAATTGGAGCTCGAAGCAACAGGCTATACAGGTTGCAGCTCGATTCTCCAATGGCACTGATAGGCAATGACAGTAGCAGTGGGAAGGAATTGAACGAACTATGGCAGAGGAGGATGGGACATTTACACCATGGAGCACTTAGGATGCTCAGAGAAATTGTAACAGGAGTTCCAGTTCTCAGCACAGAGCACGATGATGTGTGTAGAGGATGCGTACTTGGGAAGTACGCAAAGGCAGCGTTTTCGAGAAGTGACAGCAGAGCAAATGGCGTGTTAGGACTGATCGGTGTTTTAAAAACTGGTCGGTCTAGCTCGAAATCAGCTGAGCTGACCGAGATGACCCCATGCCCAGATCGATTTAGTCACAAACCGATCGGCTCAGCCGAGCCCCAGTTAGACCGGCCGAACCAGTCCCAATCTATTGCAGACCCCACTTTTGTCCAAAAACAGACTCCAAAACTGGTTTTTGTTTATTGTTAAGATTTTGGTAAGGCCTCTAACCCCTCCCAATCCTATGAAAGCTACCCAACCCCTCTCATTTCCTCACAGCTATCTCATTGCATTTGAGTGAGTGTTTGTGAGGAATTTGTGAAGAGGTGTGGAGTTGGTTTTTGGAGCAGCTTTGAGGAGTCTCTTGGGCAAGCTTGGGAGCAGCAGTGAGGAGCTTCTTGGGCAAGCTTTGGAGCAGCATTGAGGAGTTGGTTTATTGGAGCAGCATTGAGGAGGCTAGAGCTTTTTTTTCCCTTCTAAAATCTGCCTTTGCTTGTTTTTTTTTTTGCAAATCTAAAAATGGAAAACATAGATTTTTGTGAAAGAAATGAACATAGAATGAGTAGTTTTTTTTTTGTTTTCATTTTCAGATTTAAAAAATCAGTCCAAAATGGCCCCTAGAATTAAAAACGCTGCTTGGGCATATGTTGAAATGGTTGATGATCAAATGCATTGCAAATTTTGTAAGAGAAAAATTAAGGGGGGTGGAAGGGGCATTCATAGGCTGAAACTATACTTGGTTAGTCTTAGAGGCCAAATTACTCCATGTGAAGCACCGATAGAAGAAATTGGGGAAATAAGGAAGGAGTTGAGAGATCAATTTCAAAAGTTTGAGGAAGACAAAGCTAGGCAGAAAGAAATAGAGGCTGAAATTGGGAGGAAGAGGAATATAAAACACACAAGGTTGCACGAAACGGGGAAACGGAAACGAGTTTCCGAAACGGGAAGCGAAGCGAAACGTGACCTCCCCAAATTTTGGAAACGGGGAAACGCGGTATATATATATATATATATATATATATATATATATATATATATATAATTTAAATTTATATTATAATTTAGGACATTTAAGAAATGTTATGTGAAATGAAATCATACAACTTACAAGTTTAAACTTTAAAACATATATGATAAATCATAAACTCAAAGCATAAACTATTACAAATTTACAAGTTACAACACATTTACTCATGAATGATCATTGATAACAGACACATAATGAAAATAGCAATATCGGAACCTCCAAAACCAGCGTTTATTTTATATCAAAATGTCAAAATCAGCCTTTATTATATATATGAGGCTGCAAGTACAATAAAGTCAAAAGAGTCAAGACTAAAGTCTAATACTCATTATTAGAATCCTCATCAAATATAGCAGCAGAAGCATGCTCAGCAGTGGATGGTGTAGCTGAAGAAGATGTTTGGCCAATTCCACTTCTCTGATCTTGGTCCTCAATATTCAAGGCAACAAGAGAGAGATCCAAATCAGGATTTTCTGGTTCCACATCCCACTCCTTAGAAGGACCATTTCCATATTCTGGACCCCTACGAGATGCAAGGCGAAGGTTGGAGTGCACATAAACAAGATCCTCTGCCTTCTGTGAGCCCAACCTGTTACGCTTCACAGAATGAATAAAACCGTAGGTGCTCCAATTCCTTTCTGTTGATGAAGAGCTTGCCACTTGTGAAAGGACGCGAATGGCAAGGTTTTGCAAATGTACACCATTTGCTCCATGACAAATCCACCACCTAACTGGATTCATGGTGCTTCTCTCCTCCAAAGATGATATATCTGAATAATCATCTATACCTGTAGTAAAACTGGCAAATTCTTCCTTCACCTCCCTGTGTAGATGAGCTGGAAAAATTCTCATAAGGGCTTTTTTCACCCCATTAGCCACCTCTCTATCCTTATGGGGTGCCTTCCTCTTCCCATTGCTTTGAGCAATAAGTTCCTCATCATAAAATTTTGGGTTTAAGGCATGTGCTAAAGTATGCAATGGAGTGTTGAAATTGTTCCACCTGTCAACAATGATTCTCTTGATTAATTCGGCAAACTGACCATCTACAAACAAAAGCTGTGGTGACTCCTGTGAAATAATTTCCATAGTTTTCTCAACCATGGAATCCATGCCATCATATACCTCTCCTAAGAAAGGTTGGTCGGTGTCAACATGCCGAAGAAGCTCAAATGCAGGGGTTGTGAACAGTAGCAAGAAATCTACCTTGCTCCACCAATCCTCATCAAGGCACATTCTACGCACCGCAGTTCCCCGCTCTGAATCTGCTTGTCTCCACTCAACCCAAAGCTGACTCACCACCATAGACACTAATGCTTGCTTAACCTCAACAAGGCGGCGCAACATTATGAAGTTTGAGGCATATCTTGTCTCAGCAACTTTTAACAACTCCAATTTGGAGTACTCTCGGAATATTGCTTGAGACTAGTGGTGGTTGGTGATGAATTTCACAATTTCCCTTGCTTCCCCTGTGAGTTCCTTTATCCATGGAACTTTATTGTCGATCTCCTCTAAGATCAAATTCAGATTGTGGACAATGCAGGGTGTCCAAAATATGTGATCATACCTCCCCTCAATAATCAAACCTGCAGCTTTGCATACCGGTGCATTATCCGTGATAACTTGCACCACCCTGTTAGGACCAACCTGTTCAATGGATTTGATAATGACATCAGCAATGAATTGTGCATCTTTTACCTCTCCCGAGCAGTCTTCTGCCTTTAGAAACATTGCTCCTTTTGGTGAAGTGGCAATGATGTTTATCAATGGTCTACGCCTTGTATCTGTCCATCCATCTGAGACTATGGTAACCCCAGAGCTAGTCCAAGAAGAGCGAATTGGTGATAGCACATCCTCCAAAAGATCCTTCTCATTTTTTAGAAGTTGAGTTCTAACTTTCTCATAGTTGGGCCCCTTGTACCCTTGAGGAGCTTTGTTAACTGCCCTTATCATATCCTGCCAGTAAGGGGAGCGAACAACATTGAATGGGAGACCACATGCATAGATGCACCGAGCCACTCTGGAATCAGCTTCTTCTCTTCCTTGCACATTTACTAGCTTAGCAATCCTGCTATCTTGAACAGTACCAGATGCCCCTCTAGATGGTGGTAGTTCTGGTTGTTGAGTGCCACTGCCTCTCCTCTTCCTTGCTTCAATTACAATCCTTGGCTCACTGTTTGCTAGATTTTTAGCTGCTTGACTAAAATCATCATGCTTTCTTTTGATTCCATCAGCCTGATCTTGCTCTCTTTGATATTCCCTCCTTGTTAAAGGGTCAGATGTTTTCATGCAACCTGCAATCCCCTGTCCTCCTCCATGCAAAAGATGTGCCTTCACTCCTGGGTAAGAGCCCTTGTAACAATTATTGCAAAGAGTACACCGCCATTCCCATGAGCCACCACCTCCACATCTTTGCAACTTCTCAACATACCTCCAAAGAGGATAATATTCAGCCCTTGGGTTGGCCTTGGGGTTTGCACTTGAACCTTGAATGGAAGAAGCCATTGCTGCAAAAAAAATAAAAAACTAATCTATAAATAAAAAACGTTTTTTAAAATTTTGGTAGCATAAACCTTTGAAAAATAGACAAAACAATAAGAAAAAACAAAGAAATTGAATGCTACTTACCCAAAATAATTTTATGTTGCTGAAGCTACCCCAAAATGCCAGAAAAAACAAGAGAAATATGGCTGCAGCTAAGCCAAAAAACAAGAATGCCGTAGCTGGAAACTTCGCACTCCAAATCTGCTCCTCAAATCTCTTTCTCTTGCTACAGAAATCTCCTTTGCTCAATGGTGAAAACACCCAAGCTGAAGCACTACTCTCTTCCTCCTTCCTCCTCTCCAAAATCGCTCTTCACCAAGTGAGAATCAACTTGCTGAATTTGTGTGATGAGAGAAAGAGGCTAGGCCTCCTTTTATAACTTTAGAACCCTTCTAGATGCCTCCAAAACCTTAAAAAAACAAATTAAATATTATTTAATTGACTCAATAAAAAAAAATTTTAAAAAAAAATAAATAAATAAAATAAAATGTTGTACGGAACAGGAAACGCGGCCGTACGGCCGGGAAACGCGTTTCCGGTCGTACTGGTGACGTTTCCCGTACGGGAAACGTACCAGTACGGCCGCAAACGCGTTTCCCGGCCGTACGGTACGTGTTTCACCGTTTCCGTACGGAAACAACCCCCTCTCTGCGTTTCCTGCAACTTAGAAAACACATGATGGTTGTCAAACCCAATTTTGATTATGAGGGTTCTTCATCTATCCCTTGCACCGATGCATCAAACCCCTTTCGCTATGTTCCTCCCTCTTTGGAGTCTTTTGGAGTCTATTCAAGAAAAGGGTAAGGCTGCAATGAAAAATAAGGTTACTATCAAAAGTTTTTCACACCCTTGTCTCCCTATGATAGTGCACATGGTCCTACAGCTACTAGAGGTCAAGTGCAGCCCACTTTAGATCAGCATTGGAAGAAAGAATTGAGAGAAACTACTTGCGATAAAATTGCTAGATGGTAGTATGATGCTGATATTCACTTCAAGGATTCTCGTTCACCATATTATGAACCTATGTTTGATGCCATATATGCTGCTGGAAAGGGCTTCAAAGGCCCTACTATGCATGAGTTAAGAGGATCTCTTTTGCGAAAATAGATTTCCATTCGATGAATTTGAAAGAATTCAAAAACTCATGCGCACAAACAGGATGTACCATCATGTCAAATGGATGGATTGATCAGAGGAACCGTACCATCATAAACTTTCTTGTCTTTTGCCCACGGGGAACCATGTTTCTAAGATTAGTTGATGCATCTAATAGGGTGAAAGATGCACACTTGTTTCAGTTTTTGGATGAGGTTGTTGTAGAGGTGGGAGTGCAAAATGTTGTTCAAATCATCACAGATAATGCCTCTAACTATGTTCTTGCTGGTAAATTGTAAGAGGAAAAACACAAAACCATATTTTGGACCCCATGTGTTGCACATTGCATAGACTTCATGCTTGAGGATATTGGTAAAATATATTAGATCAAGAACATTGTGGAGCATGGCAAAAGCATGGCAAAATACATTTACAATCACTCATGGATTCTAAACCTAATGAGGAAACACACAAGGGGCAAGGATATTATTAGGCCTGCCATCATGTAATATTCCCAATTAGCAATAGCTAATTGGAAATATTAATTTTGACTATTTTACCTTTATAAAGTTAAGTTATAAATAAAGTGGGTGAAGAGGGACACTCAACTCACACTTAGGATAAAAAGTATTTCCTAAAGTCACTTGAGAGACATGACTAATTGGCAGCGTGGGGCCTAGTGGTCAAGTGGCAGCGTGGGAAAAGGGACAGCATAGGCAGCGTGGGACCAAGCCAGCGTAGAGAGAGATGGATAGTGTGGCTCAAGGAGACAGCGCAGTTGATGGTGGGGCCTAGGTGAGAGCAAGGCTCTCCAAGCATAAAAAGGGAGAGGGTCTCCTCATTTTGATTCATTCTGATTATGCATCTATGAGATTTGTCTTCTGACATTGAGCATGCTTGCTGTTTAGCAAAGTCTGCACGTACTGTTCAGTACACCGGGTGTCTCCGTGCAGAGATCCCAACCTCAGCCTCGGGGGACTTCGAGTGCCTGCTCGAGTGAGGAGTTCCATCCTTGTTTTGCCAGAGAGAGTTGCAGCAACCACAGTCGGGAGCATTCACTCAGAGAGACAGCGCAGTCAGTGAGAGGGAGGATGCAGTCTTGGGAGGAGGTGATTCCGAATTGAGGGTTTGTCAGTGGATTCAGCCCGGGAGAGTTAGAAAGGGGTCAGCCCTTCCCTATTTCAGCATTTTGGTGGAGTCGGGGGCCATTATTTGGAGCAGATCATTCAGGGCCAGCGTTTCTCATTGGGGAATAGCGTAGTGCGTCAAGGGAGCCATTTTCGGGGGTCAGCCATTTCCGGAAAGCTTTTTGGGCTTTTCTGGGTATTGGGAGAAGAGGCCATTCCCAAAGTTTCAGAATTTTCCGAGGTGGGGAGCAGCCCCAAAGAGTCAGTTCATTCCAGCAGTAGCAGCGACACAGTAGCAGTACCAGCAGCACTGGAGATAACGCAATCTTGAGGGAGCAGCCATTCCGAGTCATCTTCTGAGAGTATTTCTACGCTTGCCTAGTGCAAGCCAAGGTGCCATCATTCTGATCACCTTTTGTACTCATTCTGTTTCTCAGTATTAATAAAATGGCTCAGCGTTCTCCATATTGTCTATTTTTCTTATGATCTCTCTCTAGTTGTTGTATATCTTTGTTTATGTGCTTTATATTGCTGTTTATTTCAGTGTGGAAAAAGTCGGCAAAAAGTCCCGACTTTTTGAAAAAATCCCGATTTTTTCCCGGAGCCGATTTTATCGACCGACTTTTTGCCGACTTTTTCAACCTTGAAAAAGTCGCGATTTTATCCTCGAAGTCCCGAATTTTTGCCGACTTTTTCCAAAAAATCGTGAGTGAGGTAATTTCTTTAATAATTTTTTAAATTTTTTTTGAAAAAATCGGGATTTTTTCCAAAAAGTCGGGATTTTTCAAAATATGAATATTTTTGTATTTTTTTAATTTTGCCGACTTTTTCAAAAAACTCCCGACTTTGCCGAGTTTTTCAACTTTTGGACCCTTGCCGATTTAATCCCGACTTCGACTTTTTCCACATTGGTTTATTTCCATTCGGGATATTATGGTGGTATCAAAGCTCATAGACTTGGCTCAGCCTGTGGAGCAGATTGTCTATGACACCAGCAGGAAAACCATACATCACCTACCAGGTAAGAAAGTATAAAGACCAAGAACGGAGGTTAGAGCTCACTTTCGGGAAAGGTGACAGCGTTCCAGTAGTGGACGCAGAGGAGGAGGAACTAATGGCAGAGGAGAGAGATGTCGTGAAGGAGTTCGGGGAACTTCTCCTCAAACCAGTGCAGGATTTGTCGAGACGATTAGAGGAGATGGGGCAAAGGTTCACGGCAGAGTCTAGACAGCGTGAGACCCCAAGGGGTTTCCATATCGGAGAGGGCTCAGGCACATCCCCTCATTTGCAGGAGCACATTACAGCGCAGCAGATGGCATCACACACACCTCCACGTTCCACGATACCTACATTTCTTGCCGCAGACACTGGGCAGGAGCACAGCAAGAGCAGGAGCCGGCCTATATGGGGGACTATTTTGCTAAGTATCAGTCTTACGATCAGGAGTTCAGAGATGCCCTCACATTCCATGACTTCGTTCAGCTAAAGCGGGACAGCAGACCCCGCAACCATCACAGGGGGAACAAGCACTCACATGACGGGGATGCACAGCGCATTGTGGGCAGATTCTATCTACCGACATTTGACGGATCATCCAAGTGTTCGGCGAAGGCTTGGGTGGAGAAGTTGGATATATATTTCCAGCTTAACCAGATGGCAGAGCCAGAGGCCATCAAGGTGGCAGCGCTGCACCTGGAGGGCGAGGCCCATGACTGGTGGTTTCACGGGATGGCTACGCTGGGGCACTCAAGAGTGACAGCATACGTCGAGTTCACACAGAGGCTGATAGAGCGATTTGATTGGAGGGATCCAGAGGAGCACTTTGTTGAGCTGACTAAGCTCAAGCAGACCGGGAGTCCGAACACATACATCTCAAAGTTCTTGAGACTTTCCGTGATGGTGCCTGATCTATCCGCAGCCCGAATGATCTATATGTTCATAGATAGATTGGCAGAGCCTCTACGGGGATTAGTCAGATCGACGAGGCCAACTACACTCCATGATACAGTTGGGAGGACTCGAGATTTGCAGGATGCGCTACCCCAGACTAGAGCTCCTTTTCCCTAGAGACCGGCATTCCAGCCGAAGGGGAAAGACGTGAGGGTTCCGCCTCCAAAGGGGAACCAGGGTAGAGGGCCAGGGGATGATGAGACCAGGAGGGATCTAATGCGGAGGAGGCTATGTTTCACATGCTAGGAGCCATGGGCACCAGGACAGTGTTGTGCTGTGGGAAAGGCACATTACATCGAGGTCTTCTCCGACAGTAGCGGGGAAGAGGAGGAGTATGAGGAGTTAGAGGCAGGAGGCAGCAGTACAGCGCAGAGAGGGGATCATCTGCCACCTCCACCACCAGGAGCGGGAGGTGCAGCTTTTACACCTACCAGGGGAGCCCTTGCATCCTTGCGGGGAGTTCCCAAGTACTTGACAATGCGTGTCCGATGCATAGTGCGGGGACAGCGTGTTTCAATGTTAGTGGACAGTGGGGCCACCCACAATTTTATTGATGCCGAGTTGGTAGAGCGAAGGGGCATCCTGACGGAGAGCTTTGATGGATTTTCGGTACTGGTTCCAGGTGACCGGACCATGCAGTGTGCCAGGTATGTGCCAGCCTTGGCAGTGACTATGGGGACGTACACCCTAACTGACCATTTCTTCGTGGTGGACATCCCGGACACCAACGTGATACTGGGGGTACAGTTTTTGATCATGCTGGGGAAGGTCACCACTGATTGGGAGACCTTGGATATGGAGTGGACGAATAAGAAGACTGGGAGGTATGAGAAGATTCGGGGTATGCACACCTACCCACCACAGACAATTTCAGCACACCGGATGGAAGCTGATTTCCGGCAAGGGGACATAGAGTGGGCAGTGGAGTTGTGTGTTTCAGAGGCAGGATCTATAGGGCAAGTCGTACACCCAGATGTACAGTCCATTCTAGACAGTTATGCCACAGTTTTTGGGGAGATACCACCAGGGCACCGCGAGATTGGGGGTTTGAGCACACGATTGAGCTGGAGCAGGGCATCCAGGCTGTCATCACTACACCCTAAGGGTAGTGATGAGCAGCTGTCCGGTTTTGGCATTGCCAGATTTTACACAGCCTTTTGTCCTGGAGTGTGATGCATCAGGGGAGGAGATAGGCGCAGTTTTGATGCAAGGGGGCCATCCCATAGCTTTCGAGAGCCGAAAGCTGCTACCACATGAGAGGTTGTATGCTATATATGACAAGGAGATGTTGGCCATCATGCATGCATGGGCCAAGTTTCGACAGTACCTGGTGGGGAACAGGTTCAGAGTGAGGACAGACCACAACAACCTCTGATTCTTCCTAGAGCAAAAACAGTTGCAGGAGAGGCAGCAAAAGTGGGTCAGCAAAATCCAGTCATATGATTTTGACATCGAGTATGTCAAGGGGAAGAACAATGTGGTGGTCGATGCACTTTCACGCAAATCGGCAGCGTTGTCCTTGATGAGTTTGGACACGGACTAGAGGGCTCAACTTCTGGTGGAGTACTCCAAGGACCGTTTTGCCTGTGAGATTTTGGATGGACAGGTGACAGATGACAGGTACAGGGTGATGGACGAAGTGATCTACTACAGGGACAGGATCTTCTTGAGTGAGAGCTCCCAGCTCAAGAAGAAGATATTGCGCGCCTCACATGACTCGCCATTATCAGGGCACCAGTGGATCACCAAGACCTATAGGGCCATCAGAGAGAGGTTCTCTTGGAAGGGCCTCAAGGAGGACGTACTCCAACATGTCAGGGAGTGCGAAGTTTGCCAGCGTAACAAGGGGGAGATGAACCATCCGACGAGGTTATCACAGCCTCTTCCCATACCTGAGGGGAAATGGTTGAGTATTTCGATGGATTTCATTACGGGGTTGCCCACTATGCAAGGCAAGGATTGCATATTTATAGTCGTTGATCGGCTAACTAAATATGCTCACTTCTTCGCCATATCAGCACGTTACACTGCAGCACAGGTAACAGAGTTATTTTTCAGGGACATTTTCAGATTGCATGGTCTCCCAAAGACCATTGTCAGTGACAGGGATAGCCGCTTCATGGGCGGGTTTTGGCAGGAGCTTTTCCATTTGGTGGGCACTGAGTTGACACTGGGTACTAGTTACCAACCCCAAACGGATGGGCAAACAGAGATAGTGAACAAGTGGCTGGAGGGCTACTTACGTAACTATGTCAGTGGGCAGCAGAAGGCATGGTTGCGATGGTTGCACTTGGGGGAGTACTGCTGCAACAACACTCATCATATGTCCATCGGTATGTCTCCATTTTATGCATTATATGGGTATCATGCTTTATCTTTTGCTGACATGATGTTTGGTGCTAGCAATTCTCCTAGAGCCAAGTTGAGAGGCAGTTCAAGGTAGGGGATTTGGTCTACCTACGTTTGCAGCCATATCGGCAGTCCACGCTGAAGCAGAAGGGGGCTGAAAAGCTCAAGCCTCACTTTTATGGACCATACAGGGTGACACGCAGAGTTGGAGAGGTTGCATATGAGTTGGAGCTGCCCACTGGTAGCAAGATTCATAACATTTTTCATGTGTCGTGCCTGAAGAAGGCACTAGGACAGCAGGTGACTGCAACAGGGGAGATTTCGCCCACCGATGATGAGGGGCATCTGGTGCTACAGCCGGAGGCCATTATTGACACTAAGGAGAGGCAGTTGCGAAGCAGCACAATCAAAGAGTACCTGGTGAGATGGAGGAATTTACCGGATGAGGATGCCACCTGGGAGAGAGAAGATTTTGCAACATCCATCATTACAGTTGCTTGGGGACAAGCAACGTTTTGTCGGGGAGGACTGTAATATTCCCAATTAGCAATAGGTAATTGGAAATATTAATTTTGACTATTTTACCTTTATAAAGTTAAGTTATAAATAAAGTGGGTGAAGAGGGACACTACTCACACTTAGGATAAAAAGTATTTCCTAAAGTCACTTGAGAGACATGACTAATTGGTAGCGTGGGGCCTAGTGGTCAAGTGGTAGCGTGAGAAAAGGGACAACGTAGGCAGCGTGGGACCAAGCCAGCGCAGAGAGAGATGGACAGCGTGGCTCAAGGAGACAATGCAGTTGATGGTGGGGCCTAGGTGAGAGAAAGGCTCTCCAAGCATAAAAAGGGAGAGGGTCTCCTCATTTTGATTCATTCTGATTATGCATCTATGAGATTTGTCTTCTGACATTGAGCACGCTTGTTGTTTAGCAAAGTTTGCACGTACTGTTCAGTACACCGGGTGTCTCCGTGCGGAGATCCCAACCTCAGCCCCGGGGGACTTCGAGTCCCTGCTCTGGTGAGGAGTTCCATCCTTGTTTTGCCAGAGAGAGTTGCAGCAACCACAGTCAGGAGCATTCACTCAGAGAGACAGCGCAGTCAGTGAGTGGGAGGACGCAGTCTTGGGAGAAGGTGATTCTGGATTGAGGGTTTGTCAGTGGATTCAGCCCGGGAGAGTTGGAAAGGGATCAGCCCTTCCCTATTTCAGCATTTTGGTGGAGTCGGGGGCCATTATTTGGAGCAGATCATTCAGGACCAGCGTTTCTCATTGAGGAATAGCGTAGTGCCTCAAGGGAGCCATTTTCGGGGGTCAACCATTTCCGGAAAGCTTTCTGGGCTTTTCTGGGTATTGGAAGGAGAGGCCATTCCCAAAGTTTCAGAATTTTCCGAGGTGGGGAGCAGCCCCAAAGAGTCAGTTCATTCCAGCAGTACCAGCAGCACAGTAGCAGTACCAACAGCACTGGAGATAACGCAATCTTGAGGGAGCAGCCATTCTTAGTCATCTTCTGAGAGTATTTCTACGCTTGCCTAGTGCAAGCCAAGGTGACATCATTCTGATCACCTTTTGTACTCATTTCGTTTCTCAGTATTAATAAAATGGCTCAACGTTCTCCATATTGTCTGTTTTTCTCATGATCTCTCTCTAGTTGTTGTATGTCTTTGTTTATGTGCTTTATATTGTTATTTATTTCCATTCGGGATATTACACATCACTAGATTTGCAACACATTTTTTGATATTGCAATCTATGCTTTCCCAACATAGAAACTTTTAAAAGTTGTTTTGCACTGATAAATGGAATGAATGTCAGTGGGCTCGCAAACAGGATGGAAAAGATGTGAAAAAGAAAGTTAATGAAGAAATATTTTGGAAAAAGGCAGTAGATATTGTGAAGGTTGTTGAGCCACTGGTTAAGGTGTTGCAGTTGGTGGATGGGGAAAGATTGGTTATGGGCTTCATTTATGAGGCTATGGATCAAACAAAGGAGCAAATAAAGGCAGCATACAAGGACAGAGTGGGTAAGTATGGGCCCATTTGGGAAATCATTGATCAAAGATGGAACAATCAACTCCATCGCCCAATATATGCAGCTGGGTATTTTCTGAACCCAAGGTATCATTATAAAGCTCAGGAAGCAGGAGCTTTCACCGGGGAGGTTAAAGATGGATTGATTGACTGCATTGATTGCATGATCCCCAAGGAGAGTGACCAGTTGCTAATACACAATCAGATCACTGTTTTCAGCAAAGCCACAGGTACCTTTAGCAAGAACCTTGCAAGGATTGCAAGGGAATCAGATGAGACAGGTAAACAAAGAATTTCAATTTTCAAATTCATATTTTATTATTTTGTATAATTGTTTATAATTTCAAAGTTGGATATAATTTGTTGAGCTAAATGAAACTCATTACACAACTATGTTTTTTGCAGCACAATGGTGGGAGGCATTTGGTAGCCATTGCCCTCAATTGCAGAGGTTTGCAATCCACATTTTGAGTCAAACTTGCAGTGCTTCTGGGTGTGAGCGTAATTGGTCTGTCTTTGAGAGGATTCACACAAAGAAGAGAAACTGTTTGGAGCAAAAATGGTTAAATGATCTAGTCTATGTCCAGTACAACCTTCAACTAAGACGCAACCAATTGTTGAACAAAGACCTGATTCAGATCCCATTGTGTTGGAGGATATTGATTAAACATCAGATTGGGTAGTGGAGAATTGTCCACCAAAGTTTGAATCTAATGAGGACATTGGTGTGGGGATGGACTTCCATTTACAGGTAGAGGCTCAGCTAAATGTAGATCCACTAGTAGCAGGCCCAGGCCCAAGTCCTTCAGTTGCAGCCGCAAGCACTTCCTCTAGTCAGCCATGACGGAAGCGCATAGCTCTTCTATCTCAGGCTCAACGTGCTACAGTTCCAGTTGAGGATGTTGATGAGGAGGAGCAAGGGGTTTCCCCCTCTGATTCAGAGTTTGAGCCAGAGGATATTGCCTTGTCAGATGTCTAGTAATAGTGACTAGTCATGTTTTGTTGTAGAGGCCATTTAGAGCCTCCATGGTTATGTTTTTTGTTTTGATCTCTATCTCATCATCATGTATGTACTATGTATTGGACAGTGCACTGGGTGAAATTTTGATATAATGGATATATGCATGAGCCTACTTTGATCATATGTTGTCTTTTGTCTATATTGTAATGCTTTTTGTTTGGAAACATGAATGAAAATCTTTAAAATTATGTTTTTTTATAAAAAAATTAATATTTAATGTATTTTTTACAAAGACCAAGTCATTGAAACTGAACCGGCCGAGTCGATACCAAGTCGAAGTCGACCCTCGGCCAGTTCGGAACCCCAATTCGTAGTTTTAAAACACTGGGACTAATACACTCAGGTTTGTGGCCCTACGTCCACTAGAGCTCTAAGTGGTGGTGAATATTTCATCACATTTATTGACGACCATTCTAGGAAGACTTGAATCTATTTCTTAAAGTCCAAAGATGAAGTCTTTGATCGGTTCAAAGAGTTCAAGGCTCTCGTAGAGAACGCGACAAGGAAAAATATCAAGGTGTTGCATTCAGATAATGGTGGAGTATACACTGATAGAGACTTTACAGACTTTTGCACAAATGAAGGCATCAAAAGAGAATGGACAACTCCATATAACCCTCAATAGAATGGAGTAGTGGAGCGAAAGAACAAAACAATAGTTGGGGCTGCAAAGGCTATGTTATATGATCAGGATTTGCCTAGAATTTATGGGCAGAGGCATGTAACACAGCGGTGTACATTCAAAACAGAACACCTCATAACACCTCATAGAGCATTGGGGAAGAAAACGCCAAAGGGTGTCTTCACAGGAAAGAAACCTGAAGTGAGTGACTTGAGAATTTTTGGGAGTGTGGCTTATTGCCACATACCAGATGAAAAGCGCAATAAATTGGATCAGATTGCAGAGAAGGGGTTTCTCATGGGGTATAGCGAGACCTAAAAAGCATACAGGATCTACATTCCTAGCAGTAGGAAGATTGTAGTGAGGCGAGATGTGAAGTTCATGGAAGACAGAGCTTTCAGGAGATCTCGAGAGATGCCTACAGGTGATCAGTCAGCAGAAGTTTCAGTAGTCCAATAGCAAGGACAGCAAGTAGGACCTGCAGGAGGACAGTCATAGGGATCAAGTACAGTGACCAGTACCAGTATCTCCTCAGGGGTAGTAGATCCAGGGAGTTCTCAGTAGACGAAGCAGCAGGAACAAGAGGAGGAACTGATTGAACCTCCTACCACCAGTGGTAGAGCCAGTAGGGAACTACGTCAGACCTTGAGGGACGCAGAGGAGTTTGTCAGAGATCCTAGGACAAATAAGAGACAACACAGGTAGCCTGAAAGATATCAAGCTTTGGTAGCTCAAGTTGCAAAACCCTCCAGCTTACAAGAAGTTGCACAGCATCAAGTGTGGATGGATGCCATGGTAGAAGAATACAGTTCTATCATGACAAATGATGTTTCAGAGGTAGTGTCGAGACCAGAAGACAAATCAGTGGTAGGTTCCAGATGGATCTACAAGATCAAGTACGTTGTAGATGGCAGTGTAGAGAAGTACAAGGTTCAATTCGTGGCAAAGAGGTATGCATAGAAGGAAGGGATAGACTATGAGGAGACCTTTGCCGCAACTGCCAAATATACCTCTATCAAATCCTTGCAGTGCAGATGGGATGGGAGATTCACCAAATGGACATCAAGACAACGTTCTTGAACAGGGTGATAGAAGAAGAGGTGTATATAGAGCAACCTGAAGGCTTCGAAACTCATGAGAAGTGCACTCATGTATGCAAATTGGGAAAGCCCTATACGGGCTCAAGCAGGCACCCAAGGCGTGGTATGGTCGGATTGACAATTACTTGCAGCAGTTGGGATTCATCAAGAGTGATGTAGATCCCAATCTCTACTACTTGATGGTGGAGAATAAGCCTCTCATTCTGGTTTTGTATGTGGATGATCTGTTTTTGACAAGTTCATCAAGGCTCATAAAGGACTGCAAAAGGAACCTTGAAACAGAATTCGACATGAAGGATATGGGGTCGATGCACTGTTTTCTAGGATTGGAAGTATGGCAAAAGAATGGGGAGATCTTCCTTGGGCAAGGGAGATATGCTATAGATATTCTAAAGAGATTCAGAATGCAGGATTGTTGACCCATGACGACACCCATGATCACCAATTGGAAGAAGATAGATGCATCAGGGAACAAGGAAGTTGACCCCACCTTGTACAGACAACTCATTGGGTCGTTCATGTATCTGGTTAACACTAGGCCAGACATTTGTTTCACTGTCAATTCACGGTGGAACCGAAAAGGGTACATTAGGCAGCATCTAGGCACATTCTTAGATATGTGCGTGGAACAGTCAGGTAAGCGTTAAAAAATACTCAAGGAGATGACGTCAGATCATGCGGATTCACAGATGCAAATTGGGAAGGTAGTTCAGTGGAAAGGAAAAGTACCTCTGCGTACTGCTTCAGTGTTGGATCAGGGATGGTCAGTTGGTACAACAGGAAGCAGAAGTCAGTAGCACTGAGCTCAGCAGAAATAGAATATATGGCCACCAGCACAGCTACATTCGAAGCAATATGGCTTAGGAAGTTCTCGTGAGTTTGTTTAGGAAGAAGATGGGAGTGACCAGTGTTTACTCTAATAATCAGAGTTGCATAAAACTCTCTGAGAATCCAATATTGCATGATAGGTCGAATCACATTGATATCAGATGTCATTTCATCGGAGACTGTGTTCAGCGTGGGGCAGTCCAGCTGCAGTAAGTTCCCACAAGAGATCAAGTAGCAAACATACTCATGAAAGCTCTAAGGAGAGCTAAGTTCATCCAGTTCATGGAACATATGGGTATGGTGGAGAACCCATTTCAGTAGCAGAAACAGATGGATTCTCAGTTGCAACATCAACAAATGAGAGGGAGTTGTACTGCAGATGTAGTAGTTGGCAACAGTTTAGTAGGGTCAACAACAACACAAATGTAGCGCATATCAAAGTTGCGCAGTGGTTGGCGGGCAGCAGTAGCCAGACATCAGCAGCGTGAGAGGAGATGATGCAGAGACAGTGTTGTGGCAGCAATTGCAGCGCTAGAACACTTTCCTCGCTAAGAGGGAGTGTTATTTTTTGTAGCTTAGGATGTGTTCTAGCCACGAGATTTGGTGGAGAGGCTAGAATATATGCATTCTCCAATACCCATAAATCTCGTGGCTAGAATATATGCATTCTCCAATACCCATAAATCGTTTCTAGAAATTCCACCTAGAGATGACTTAATTAGATTTATTAATCAGTTTTTAATATTTCCCAAGTCTAAACTTAGGAAATATGATTAATTAATCAGAATTAATTAATTCATGGTGTGAATGTTCTAAAAACTCACACGGATCAACAGGGAAATAATATGGGCCATCTATTATGTTTTAATCTTGGTTGTTGGTGCTTTAACGGAAGATTATAAGAAGAAGTCGATAGGCAGATGGAGAACACATCAATGCAGTTACTCAGTTATCCAAGCAGATCGAGTTTCTCAGTGGTTGAAGTTCAGCAAAGGAGAGAGAGCCAGAGGGTGAGTAGCAGGTGAGAGAGAGAGGGTATCAACATAGGTCAGGGAAGTGCAAAACGAATTCAGGAAGAGGCAGTGTGAGGAGAGATGCAGTCCATTAGAGCTCTGTGCAGTCACTGCGCAGAGGGTGATGCAGAGGCACCAGCATATGGGCAGAGGGTACATCTCGAGTTCAGCGAGTCGCTGTGGAGAGTGAGAAATTTTTCACTAAATTTCTCTCAGTATTTTTCCTCTGTTTTGGTTGTCCGAATTCTTGTACTTGAATTGTTGTTGAAGATTAATAAAGAAACCCTCATCTGTTACATTAGTTTTCCCGCATTAGTTTTTTCCGGGGACAATTGTCCAAAAATAACCATGTCAATATTTTAATGTGTGTGCTAGAGTTTCTCTATTTCCAGCATTTTATTTTCCACAATAATTTAGTGTGAAAATTGCAATAGTAAATTTATCCGATATTTGTCGTAGCAAATAAACTGCAAAATTAATTTCTAGTTAGAAGAATATTGTTTAGTTATTGCAATAGATGAAATTTTCATAAAGGGTAGTTGAATTGTCAAGTACAGTGATGCCAGGGTCCCATGCCCATCGTAGAAGGAACTATCCTGCAGACCCTGCAACACTCTGGTCATGCCTAATTGTTTAACATGCTCATACCAGAGCCTCAACTCCTGCAACTCTCGTCCATAATATATGTGATGATCGAGGCTATGCCCAACCTACCAAGGGGACTCAACAATGCTCGCGCTTATCACTCTATGGTTGGCCCCAATCCCGAACAACCACCTGCCTCGCCATAAAGTGAAAACCTCAGTGATCCCCCATGTGTCAACTTGATAACGAACTGGATCATCGGTTATCCTGACCATACTCACTAAGTAATGGAGTGTCCTCCACATCAACCAGATCCCTGAATCCCATGACCATACTAGAGGTCCACAACTCCCAATTCCCAATCCCTGTTGTTGTGACATGCTACTAGTTGTTGGGACCCCTATGTGCCTTGTCTCTGGCCCCTGTACGTATCCCATGAATGGGCACACAACCAGTGTTTCTCAATCCTTCCCCCCCCCCCAAGGATCCAAGGTCGAAACCGCGTCCCGTACTAATCCTTAGGCAATCCTCCGACGGAACCACAGATCCGAAAATCAGATCCGTGGTTCCACCGTTTTGAGGCAATTCCTGGAAATCTGGAACCACACAAGCCCGATCCGCAGTTCCGGATTCCCGATCCACGAATCGAGAAAAGGATCCATTAGGGATCCATGGAGGTTTGGACACGGATCCGCGCGGATCACTAGTGGATCCAGAGGGAGATGGGCGGTTTCGCGGGGTTCTAATTTTTTTTTTTTTAATTCTGACTTAAGTTGGGTTGGGGCTTCCCAGACACTCCCAAGGTGCTCCCTTGATGCTCCTTAGATGCTTCCTAGATGCTCTGTCATCGTAATGTTAAATTTTTAAAGTAAAAGAGACATTCTCCTTTATCTTTCATTTTCATCCTTTTACTTAAATTTTTAACATTACCATGAAATGACTCAGGATGTTTAGAGTGGTTCCAACCCCATCGGGCTTCATATGCAGAAAATAGAATTTCATATCATATTCAAAATTCAACAGACTTAACAGTTTTAAGGAATTCAGGATCAATGAGATTGTGGCTTTTCATTAGATTATATCATGTATGAGGGTATGTGATTGGCATTTAATCAAGAGCACGAAGCTCTCTATGTGCTCATGTACCCTAGTGTTGGTGGTGTTAATTGTTGAACTCCTTTGTCATGGCCTTAGCAAAAAATTACCTTTCAATCAAGTCAAAATCATTGATCAAGCACGTTAAGCTTTTTCCACCATATTTTAAGGCTTGGATTAGGTAGTTTGATTAAAATTGGGAAATGTTGACTAATATCCCTGGACAATCGAGGTAGAGGCAAAGGCGAGACAAGAGGAGAAGAATCTAGATGGTTGATGCTCGAATAATTAACCATTGATGTACAATGGATGCCATATCTATCTTGATTTGTATACAAATATGCATGTTTTCATATCTTCTACAACTAGTTTGGTATTTTGGATGTTTTTTTTAATATAAATGAAAAAAATATAAATATAAATATATATATATATATATATATATATATGTATGTATATATATATATATAGTAGGCGGTTCCGAGACGCTTCCGCTTCCAAAAAACGTCCCCGCTTCGTGCAACATTACACTCCACATCAAGAATTGGACTCGCATATGATGAACTGCTCTACTCCTGCTAGACCGCATAGCGAAATCTGCTATCCCAACTCCTGGCGATGTACCCGAGTACTACTTGGAGCTTAGGCATCCTCCTGCTGACAAGGACTATCATCCCCTATACCTCATGCTCACATAAGTGTCCCCTGCATCTCGCTCACGGTCACTTCCCTAAGTGTGAACTCAGGGGTGGAGAATACGCTACGTCTCCAGCAAACCACGCACTCCCCAGACCTGTACCAGTCAGCTTGTGCCTCACCAAATGCCACCGCTGAGAAGTCTCTCTTTGGACACTCTGTGTTGATTTCTGGTAACATTGGATGTCCTCTAAGTCTCCAATTTTGCAGAGAGGCTTGGACACATGTATTCCTAAATACCTAGAAAGCATTTTGGAAAATTCCACCCGAATGAGGTTTTATTAAAATAATTAATTAATTTTAATGGGAGCCTAAGTCTAAACTTAGGGAGTTAAAATAATTAAAGTGTTTTAATGGGAGCCTAAGTCACTTGTGTGTGTTGTATTTCTTCTTGCTCAGTACTTGTCTTCCACATTTTATTTATTTAGTGACGACTGCAGTTGTATTTGCTTTGATATTTACTTGAAGAACACAGTAAATAACTTGTAGTATTTAAGTAGGAGAAGTAATATTAGTTTGTTGTAGTAGGAATTTGAGTCATCGAATTTTCACGTGGTATCAAATTGCAAGTGAAGCAACAAATCATACCGGAAGAGTTCAGCGTTGAAGAGAAGGAGGGAAATCGAAGAGCTACGTAGGCAGCAGATCGAATCACCAAGGGACTGCGTAGTCCATTGCCAGGAGGGCAAGAATTGTGAGGAAATCTCTCTCTAAACGAGTCGACAAAGAGGTAGGATTTTCCAGTTCGTGATTTGTCAGTGGCAGAGGGAGCAGTGTAGACCAATTTTCTGGTGGGACGCAGTTTTTTGCTGCAGTATATGTTGGTGCAGAAAGCGTCAAAAGAAGGAAGAAGAAGCATACTGAGGGAATTATGACCTCAGATAATTTCCTGCCCGAGAAATTCTGATTTCCCGTGCAGAAGCAGCAGAAACCGAGTTTTATTTAGCTTACTCCAACAAGGAGCGCATAGAGCCAGCTGCGCAGAGGGTCAGCGATTCGACTTTTGTTTGGGTGAGATGGCAGCCACTAGGTTGTGTGATCAGGATCAGTTGGAGGGTGCCTCCAAATATGTAATCTGGAAAGCAAGGATCTCCTTCCTTCTAGATGAGCATGATCTCAAGACCTTCATTGACAATGTGGTAGTTGTCCCCGCAGATCTGGATCCATTGAAGGCCTACAAGAAAGCTATGACTAAAGCCAAGAGATTGATCCTCTACGGAGAGAGGGATCATATTGTTTCGCATATCTCTGGCAATGGGACTACCAAGGAGATGTGGGATGCATTGGCTACGCTATACCAGGGGTCTTCCGAGCAGCAGAAGATGTTCTTGGAGGAGAAGATGCGATCTCCGAGGATGCAGAAGGGAGAACGCATTGATCCATTCCTATTGAAGCTTCAGGATGTTCGAGATCAACTGGAAACCGTAGGGTCAGCACCTCAAGCCACGTAGATGGTTAGATTGGCTCTGAATTTCGTTTCTGAAGAATGGCAAGTCTTTGTCCAAAGTATCCTGGGAAGAGAAAAGTTGTCGGATTGGGAAGGAATGTGGGCAGCTCTTCAGCAGGAAGAGGTGAGGAGAGAGTTAGTCAAGTGCAAGCTTTATGGCAGTAGCAGCAATGGGACGAAGCCCAAGGAGGAGGAGGAGAATGCAGCCCTTGCATCAAAGGGGCAACATGAGCAGCGGAGGCGAAAGGACGTTTCAAAGTTCAAGTGTTTCTGGTGTGGTGAATTGGGTCACTACACTATGCAGTGTCCTCTCAAGAAGAAGGACAAGGATGAGAAACATGATCCACAGGCTGCAACCACGAGGATCAAGGAGAAAGAGTTTGCGATGATTGCCCACATATTTCCAGGGGAGAATTGGGGTGATCTAGAATTGTAGTTAGAAAAAGCTGCATTTGGGCAAGATCCTTGAAGAGTCCACCTCTTGGATCAATATCTTGCTATGGGAGCCCATATAAAAAGTAGTAGGATGGACCAGTGTCAGTTGGTGCAGAGGAGTGTCGGAGTGACAGTGTAGTGGCTAGAGAGCGCCAGAGACTGAGCAGAGTTGGCAACAGTGCAAAGTCAACAACAGCTTCAAAGGGTCAGCACAGAGACTAGCAGCAGTCATATCTCCAATATCAGATGCATCATGATGAACACTTAGTTCAATATTTTGGATGTTTTTTTGTTGCACCAATAGCACAGTTGCAGTGCAGACACAGTTGGCCACAACATGCAGGGTTAGTAGCAACATAGATGCAGCAGTGCAATAGTTGGTGGGAAATGATGTCAGACATCAACAGCGCAGAGGGAGATGTTATGGAGTGAGGGTAATGCTTCAGCAGGATGCATTACTAGAGCACATTCCTCGCTAAGAGGGAGTTTTAATTTCTGGTAGCATCGAATGTGCTCTAAGTCTCAAATTTTGCAAGGAGGCTTGGACACATGTATTCCAAAATACCCAGGAAGTGTTTTGGAAAATTCTACCCGGATGAGGTTTTATTAAAATAATTAATAATTTTTAATGGGAGCCTAAGTCTAAACTTAGGGAATTAAAATAATTAAAGTGTAGTAATAGAACTGGGTGTGAATCTTCTAGAAAAAGAAGAGAAAGTTAATCTTAGCCCTTGATTATGTTTTAATCTGGGCCATTGATTTCTCAAGAGAAAGTTATAAGAGAAGGCTTGATAGGCATTTGGAAAATACATCGAGAGAGGATCTAGAGATCGATTTCTCAAGTGAGTAGCGCAGAGCAGCTGGAGAGATCATCGAGGTGATTCTTGCAGTGAGGGGCAAAGATAATTTTCGGTTGGAGAGATTTTTATTGAGCTGGGAATACATTGCAGAGAAGGCAGAGGAAGAACTAGAAGAGACAACGTATTGGCTACGCAGGGCAGCGTTGAAGCCTTGAGGAGATCAGCTATCTTGCTAAGGGTCAAATCGATTTCAATGCCGGGAGCCGAGGTGTGAGAATGAAGGCCCCGAAGATCGAGCATCCAGCCAGCAGAAAGATCAACCGAAAGAAGTGACACAGTTCCCAGAAGTTGTGACACAGATCTGCGCAGAGGCAATGTGGGACTTGTCAGTTCAAGGTTGGGTCAATGCTGGATCTCCCGTGTTAATGTGAGGTAATCCTCACTAATTTTCTACCAGTCAAATTCTCTGTTGGACAACCAAGTTTGGGCATCCAAATTGTATTCAGAAATTACTGCATAATAATACAAACCCTCAATTGTTGCACCGGTTTTCCCGCATTGGGTTTTTCCGGCGACATTAGTCCAAAAATAACGGTGTCACTTGTGTGTTGTATTTCTTCTTGCTCAATACTTGTCTTCCGCATTTTATTTATTTAGTGACAACTGCAGTTGTATTTGCTTCAATTTTACTTGTAGAAAACAATAAATAACTTGTAGAATTTAACAAGTAGGAGAAGTAATATCAGTTTGTTGTAGTAGGAATTTGGGTCATCGTATTTTCACACTTTGTGCCCCAACTAACTGTCTCGAGCAAGCCTCCTGGATCCTGTTGCTCGCGATGAAGTCGTCAAGGAACAACATTCGACTTCGTTGCACCTGCAAACAATGTGGAAGTGAGATCGGCACGCATGTCCCCATGGATATCATCAAATGATGCTCATCTTCATCCCCATCAATTACACCCACTATCATGTCAGTCGCCTCTATCAGACGGTCTCCTTAGAGGTGACGCTCCAAAACCCCAATGGTTGGCATCACGCATCACTACCTGCGGCCAAGCATCCTTGTGCTCCCCTGCATACAAATGTGTTTCTTTGTGCCCCTTAGCACATGCCTGCACCCAATTGCACCCCTTTTGTGCAATGTTGGACACCACTACTAGCTGCCATATCATCCTGTATCAATTAATACCCCTCCTGTGATGATATAGTTGTCACTCCATGCGAAACCTCAAGGTGGTGTGAGTTGCTTCTACTCCACAGTGCACGTCCTCACAACTCGACACTCCACCATACACCTATGTGCTCCTCTCCAAAACACTAAACTATGTGGTACAACTCTATGCACCACTGAACACCTACGCCAATTGCTACACCACCCTGCATCATCGGTCATCCCACACGTGTCAATACATCCACGAATCCGCTAGTGATCCCACCATTATGTGGGCTACCCCTCCTCATCTTCCCTGGTAGACCTGAGTGGTCTATCTCCTCACATGCTAATGGGAATGACACTACTGTGCCTAGCCCCCATGGCACCTGTGTCCAATGTGCCTATGAGAGAGCACTATCTCCATACAACGCGTCGTCTGGTGGCCTACTGATACCACATCCTCTAGCCAACACCTGCCAGAGTATGTTACTCTCCCTGTGACTCCATGTGCATTCAACATCCTAAAACAACCCATGGGTTCGGCTCACGAACCCCCGACTACTGGTGCTGACTTGAACTCCCCCAAGGAATGAGTTCACTCAGTCACTGAATTCACTATCCCACCGATGCCATAGCCATCATGCATCCCTGATATATGATAGGAAGCCCCACCTAGATCCCAATGCCAACCTGGGCCTCCAACATCTCCAATGTCTGAGAGCTCCTGCTGAGCTTCACTCCGGACTACGATCATCTCTACAAGGCTAGCCCACTCCGCTTAGTACCAACTAAGAATATCTCGCCATCCAACCCTAAGGGAAGGATCAAATACACGAACACCTGTACACAGAACAACCCCTCCATCATGTCGCCTCGTCTCGTTAGTCTGGTTAGCACATATAATCTGACTAGGTAACTTTGCCTCTCTCCCGCCAATGTGCACAGGTAACATATTAGTGCTACAAGCCCCATCTATATATGCTCGAAGAGGGTTGCTCTGACACTCCAAGGTGTACCCCTCTAGCTGCGTTGCTAGGGAATCCAACCGTTCCCCAACGCGAGTTAGTTTGGCCATTGACTCGGTACAAACCAATCTCATGCCCTCTAGCTCCTCATTTTGTTGTAGAATGGTCTCTCAAACTGTCGTGGCCTTCCTTTTCAATGCTAGAAGTTCGGCCTGCAGTTGCCGAAATTGTTGTGGGCGAGTATCATCTCTAAACTCAATCACAACTCTGGATACCTTTGTGTCTCATGGCCCCTCATCAACCTGTTGTAGGTGGTCATCATCTGGAAACTCTATCACAACTCTGAGTGCCTCATTAATGGATACGTCCTCAATGGATGGCCCTACGAGTGTATGCTCAGTAGTCTCCACCAAGGTGCCAGTCGAAGCTATCAAAGGGATTTCCAACGAGGATGACACTTGCGTCACACTAGGTATGTCTACCTGATCCTCACACTCCTGTGTGCCCTTAGCCTCCTGCTCAGTCTCCTCCTCGGGCTCTTGACATCTGAGGCCCGATCTCCACCATCAGTAATGCCTCCTAGCTCCATCCTCTAATTGTCCTCCTCTATGCTCCTCGAACGAGAAAGCCCTCCTGATCCTTGGGTCCGACACCTCATACTCATCAATCCTATCCACGAAGGACCTCCTTAAATCTACAAAGGTGTCGAGTTCCCTCCCCTTCTTCGGTTCATCCAAAAAATGAGGCATGGTAGGTTGGCTAGGCTAGCCATGGGTATTGTTTTACTGGAGCGCACGCGTATGTAGATGGCTTCTCTACTGGGTATGACTCCACATCCCCATCATTTGTTGGATCCTCTCTAGGACCTGTTGGTTTTGCTCCCTCAATTGTTGGTGCTGCCTCATCAGCTCCTCCATGATCCCCTGTGTACTCTTCCCTTTCTATGTCATTGGAGTGCCCATAAATTCACCAGTCACTATGCATGCATGGCCAAAACCTCCATGATCTTGCTAGCTCCCCCACAGATGGCCATGATCATGCTTTGATACCACTGTAATATTCCTAATAGAAATTTACAGTGATAACCAAAGATATGTGATAATTTCAACAAATAAAATTATTCACTGAACACACACATAAACAAAAATTATGCCCAGAACACCAAATTGGCCAATTTTATTATATATAATGACTGGAGTACAATGGGAAATGGAAGGAGTGCGCCAGGCAAGCTACAAGCCTCGGGTGATCAATACAAAAATGCCCAACTGTTGTAGAAGTTCTGTCCTCCAGAAAACTGCACTGGCCCAGTATTTCTGCACTACTAGTTGACTTAAGACCCTGATTTTCCCCCTCAAAACTGCACAGAAAATTATGTAAAATTAGGGCTGAACTCCTTGCCAAAAACCCAAAAAAACCTAGAAAGGGTTTTCCCTAGTTTTGACCCTCCAAATTCGGCCTCCCAAAGCTTGGCCCTTCTCCACAACCAGAAATCTACACCTGTAGCTGAGACTGATGTTTTCTACTCCCAAAATGCTACGAATCCCATCACAATAGTCTTCCAACCAAAATCCCAGCAACCCAACTCCTCAAACTTCCAGCCAAGACTCCTCCTGAACAACCCACACAAATGACTACGCAGTCCTGTAGGTGATGACGCAGTCTCTAAGCCCATAAATTTGTACTGAAATACGTGCTCTCTCCTACTGGAAATCCACCTCCTCTAGTCTGGAAATTGGCCAAGAAACACCCTATCAACATTGTTCTATCAATTCCCGACACCACTTTTCCTCAAAGACTGTGTGGCCTCTCCTTTTGCGTCCTTGTTGAACCAGAATTGTGTGTTTCTTGTAGAATGCTTCTCTCCCAGTCTCCAAACAAAAATGGAAGCCTTCCTAGGGGTGGCACTCAAGGTCCATCAAAGAAAGGATGAGCTTCACTCCTTGGGAAGCTCTTGTGCTAAGCAGCACTTTGTAGCTTAGCTGAACAACCAAAGCAACAATTAGATGTAAAAATGTCAAAATCCCCAAATGATGCTTCTTTCCTCCTATTTATGCTTGTTGGTTTTGGGTCTCAAGTGGGTCCCTCCTATGATTTCGATCTCACTTAGGAAAATCGAATTCAATACCAAGTGTTGCATATTATTTTGTGGGTGAGTGGCCCCCACATCCCACTAAAAGCTCTTCGACCCACTTTTCCTAAGTTTCTCCTCCAAAATTTATCCAAACACCCAAATTGCAAAAATGGAAATTATTCTTAGCAAATTAATTTAATTGGGGACATTACATATATTCTTCTTATTCTAGCACATGCTTGATAGTAGTTTACATTTTTCAACTTCCATTTATTTTTGCAATTCACTCACAATACATGCAAGTTTTATTTGAGGAAGCAAATATTTTGTTGTGGAAAATTTAAACTATTTCACTTTGTTTTACAAGTTCATGAGAATATTGTTTCAACATCTTTATCATTTCATGTTCATATAGCACTTTGGACATTGATGGTTATTTCTTGACACATTTTCTTGTGCTACTCCATTTTGAAGAAAATTTACTTTATTGCAAGGTGCACATCTTGGACTTGTGATTTTACATCAAGCTAATTGTTTCTTATCTCATTTCCATTGAAATTTAATGGTGGTATTACTTGAAGATCTTCTCTCATTCACTTTCTTGGGAGACACTAATGTTCACATGCATCTCAATTAGGCATCCTTAGTTTTAAATTGCATTTCTAATTAATTTAACTCCAAGCATAAGCTTGGTTGAATGCCCTTTTAGGACCCCTTCTCTCTCGCCTAACTTGAGGAACATAGACCCTCTTTTGTGGTTAACACGGTGACCTTGTA
The DNA here is from genome assembly GCA_034641835.2 of Pinus albicaulis. Classification (NCBI taxonomy): domain Eukaryota; kingdom Viridiplantae; phylum Streptophyta; class Pinopsida; order Pinales; family Pinaceae; genus Pinus; species Pinus albicaulis. The sequence goes on from CM076574.1 coordinate 698,899,358, forward strand.
GTCGGCATATCCATAGTCTCTGCAGCGCCGAAGGCATTGAGTGGTCGGATATTCTAGGGGAGGTATCGTTAATACAGCCTCAATTGTCTTTTCCTGGGTGTCTCTCCACAACTCACACTAGAGACTTGTTTCAAAATAGTTGAGAGAAAGGTTACATCTAGATAGACATTTAACTTAAAATTTACCAAGATAATTGCCCTTCACATTAGATGGATTTGCATTTCATGCTAATTAAATCATTCTTGGAATACAATTAGATTTACTTGCTACATTACTTGTTTCATGTACTTGTTATGATGAATGGTCTCATGTTTACTTGATGTCATTATCTCTTGTCATTTGAGCATTTTCCTCTAACAAGTGCAACATTTATTTACATTGTGCAAGTAATACTTTTATTGGAACTTTTGAATCTCATTTGCGTAGCATTTTGCAAGTGGTGTGGATCTCTATATTGGCAATCTTTATTTTACTTGCTAAGTTGCTATCTCATGTATCTTTCTGGGCTCATGATCATGGAATGATGTTATCTTTTACTTGAGCATTTATTTATAAGTACATCATCTTCATCTTGCAAGTGATATTTCATTATTGATCTACATTGTTTTTTTGCAGGATCGCTTGCCATCATTTTCTTTTGAGCAAGTATATGTTATTTACTTTGAGCAATAAATTGTTTAAGCACTGGTCTATGATGGCATATTTTTCTTGAATGAATTATTAAAAGTTGTTCATACATCTCTTTACTTGTTCATATTGTTTATGATTGTTGATAAGCCTTCCATTTAAACTAATCTCCTAGAAACTCACATTTCATTCTCTAACCTTCATTAGGGACCACCCCCCTTAGTTTTAACTAGGAGAGAGCTTTAACGGAGAGAGTTGGGAATAGGTGACAGCTCCATCTCTTAGTTTGCCACCAAGTCACACCTTGTGGGGTTGAGAATTTTCCCACACTAACCTAGGTGTGCAATCGAGGTGGCAACAATCCACACGTGCGAAGTTAGGGTTTCTGTGTTGTTATCAGTTGCACGAGGCCGAAATTGTAGGGCCGCAATTCTGAGGAGTAATTGCAGGGCTGAAATTCTAGAGCAAATCTACAGAAGGTCGAAGTTTTGAAGATGACTTGGTGCTTGGGAGGATTTTGGGCTTTGGTTTTTGGGTCTTGGAAGCTTCATTGTAAGAAGATTCTATAAGAGAAGCATTCTTTCTGGATTTTCCCCATGAGTGGTTTTGCCCTGGCTTGGAGCCTATATCTTGTGTACTTTGCTTTGTTGTGATATTGTTTTGGTAATTGCTTGATGAAAAAAGAATAATAAGTAATAAAAGGCCAAATAATATCACATGTAATAGTAAGGAAAGTCAACAATAATCTGCAAAACCCTTGATTTTCCAACAAGTTTCGCTTGAAATTCTTATACTAACTAGCACTTCTCTTCGTGTGCTCAACAACTCCAAGAGAGAGTTCGATTTAATGAAATAGATGGACAAAAGATACAAAATGAAGCTCCCTTGTGATATTTATAAATGTTGGCCCCTTCTCCCTCAGTGGGCCCCTAACTCCAATAGTTTGAACCTCCTTTCTCTCCCTCCTCTCTCCTCTACTGCGAAATTCTCATGTGGTTTGAATCCCCCTTCTTGTGGCCCCCACATCCACTAACAAACTAATCTTTTATTTTCCTCTAATGCGCATAGCCTTCCTTTCTCCCAAAATTTCAAGTGGGGTCTACTCAACCCACTTTTCTTAAGTCCATAAACATCAAAATGTCAAAAATGAAAAAAAGAGAATTGCTTAGCATATCATAGAATGTCATACATTTATGTGCTCATAAATTTCACCAAACTATAATGACAGTAGCGAGGGATTTATCATACCTGTGTATTAATCAAAGAAATTTTGACTGTAAGCAAAAGATTCCATCATGAATAATGAATAATGAGAATATGAGAATGTCACTAATCTATAACTTAGAAAAAAAAATTGACTTCCAAGCATAACTTCCAAGCGTCATGGTTCATTATCTGTTTCAACCCGTGATCCTTACTCTCATGCCAAATGCATTAAATGTAAACACCTCATATGAACAATGACTTATGTATCTCATGTGTGTTGGGGCACGATCATTATCAAATGATTGAGTTAAGCATGACACAAGATGCAAGTGGGCTACTGCCTAGGAAGAATGTTGAATGTTATTGCTAGGACAATTGTTTGCAATGTGGAGCATCGAAGAAAAATCTTCTCTAGTTATCATTGGGTATGAGGGGGTAAAAAGGCCCAATACTTGTGTTCATTGTATAAGAACTTCTATAATTTGGAGACTCTTACTTGCATGCTTAATAAGGAAATTTAGTAGTAGAATTAAATAATATGTGTTTGCCCTACTCACTTTCTTCAACTCATTATATGAGTACCTATATGGAATTTACTTGGTTACTTTAATACTTCAAAAGCAAACTTGTTTGATTTTTACTCGATTTTCATGCATTCTTAAGAATGTAGAGCATATAAATTAGTTAATTTTTGTTCCTTTTCTTTAGTATTTTGTCAAAAACAAAAATCTTAACTTACCATTTTTTGGCATTTGTTGCAGAAAGAAAAAGGAGTTATACCTCTTTCTCAATTTGTGTGCATAATAAATATATAAAATATAAAAAACAGCATTTAAATTGTCTTTTCTAGAATCAAAAAGAGCAAGAGCAACTTGTTGTTCTCGATTGTTTCTACAAAGTAATCAACAATGTTCCTAATTTTTGTTGCATTGGTTTGCATCTAAGATGCATGATATGGGGAAATGAGTACGTGTTTATGAAACAGAAAAACACTGTAAACATGACCCCCTAAAATTTGGAAACGGGGATATATATATATATATATATATATATATATATATATTGAAACTTGAAAAGAAATCATTATGATAAATAAGCAAGAATATATAAATGACAAGCCATGTTCCACCATCACTTATATTGGGATCCTCATCATTAGTATCACCCTTTGCCTCTACTTCAATTCTTTATTAGTATCACCCCTTGCCTCCACCTCAATCCTTTAGGGACATCAATCAACACCACCCAATTTTGATGAAACCACCTAATCCAAGCTTTAAAATATGCTACGAAATGCATAGCATGCTTGATCAATGATTTTGGTTTGAGTGAAGGGTACATTTTTGCTAGGGCCATGACAGAGGCGTCCAACAAGCAATATCACTAACATCATGGTACGTAAAGGTCTTGGTGCTCTTGATTAATTACCAATTCCATACCTTCATACATGATAGAATGTAATAAAAATAATTCTGAAAATTGTTAAAGTATGTTGAATTTTGAATAGGATATGAAACTCTACTTTCTCCATATGAAGACCAATGAGGTTAGAAACTGTTGAAAATATTAGCAAGAAAATGGTTCCTTGATTTGTGCCTTAATCATAGGAGCCAGAACGAGTTCCTTCTTGTGCATGACTCGAGTTCCTAAAAAATAGGATATTTCCCATAAATTAGGATGAGTTCCTATAATTTAGGAATCAATCCCTAAAAATTAGGACAAGATAGGATGCAGTTAACTGATTTGTTAAAATTGAAAGTCAAGTTCTTGATTTTCTAGTGTGAGTTGATTGAGGAGAAACACAAGTGATTGAGTTTCAAGTGGTTTACTTGAAATAGGACAAGTTGCATGAGCAGTTAACTCATGCTTACTCAATCAATCACAAAATCATTCCTTAATTAGAAAACTCACTAATTTATAATCATTCGAATTGTGTAATTGTGCTTTTATTTATGTTCCTATTACGTTGCAAAATCTAGTAGAGAAATTATGTCTTTAGGTGAGAAGCATTTTATTTCAGATTGCTCATATTAGAAGATCAGAATTTCGTGGATTTTCTACATGGTATCAAAGCGGTGAACAGAATAAGGACCAGCACACAATGATTAGTTTGTATAGGAAATCATAGAAAAGAGACAAGATCTAAAGAGCCCTAGATCTAGGCAATTTGAGGAACAAATTGCAAAAAGAGAGCAGTGTTCTATGGAGCCCTAGATCAGTCATGGAGTTGACTGTATGTGGGCAGATCTTAAAGCCCTAAGAAGAGTGACAGTAGCAGTTGATATGTCACATACATATGGCAGATTTGAAAGCCTTAAGAAGAGTGACAGTAGCAGTTGATATGTCAGACATATGGAAGATCTAGAAAGCTAGGCATTGTTCACAAATGTAGTTGTGAACAGTGACTTTCGTATGCAGTATGGAAGATCTGGAAAGCTACGCATTGTTCACAAATGTAGTTGTGAACAGTGACTTTCATATGCAGTATGCAGCAGCTTGAAGACCTCAGTACAGTACGCAGAAAGGAGCCATGGACTGTTAGGAGGCATATTGATGGAGCCCTAGATCAGGGCATATCCAAAAGACCTTATGTGCAGGCTTCTTAATGAAGCTAGAAGGCTGCTAGTGGGAAGATCAGTGAGCCAAAGTTCAGTGACACAAAAGGAGTTGTGATCATTGATATGGCCAAATTGTGGCGCTGGAGATGCACGGTCTCAAAGGGAGCGGCCTTGAGTAGCAAGGCAGGTTGTGCACAAAATAGAGAGGTCATGGACTCGCAGGGCTTTGTGGGAAAGAACAAGTCTTCAAAGCAGGTTCCGCAAAAGAAAGCAGGGAATTCTACAAGTTCAAAGGGAGCAACTACAGCAGCAGAGAACATGGTAGTGTTCGAGACAGATCCAAGTGGACGAGGTTCTTCCAGGAACACCTTCCTAGCTAAGAGGGAGTGTTGAAAATATTAACGAGAAAAGGGTTCCTTGATTTGTGCCTTACTCATAGGAGCCAGAACAAGTTCCTTTTTTTGCATGACTCGAGTTCATAAAAATTAGGGGATTCCCTATAAATTAGGACAAGTTCTTATAATTTAGGAATCAATACCTAATAATTAGGATGAGTTAGGATGTAGTTAACTGATGTGCTAAAATTGAAAGTAGATTTTTTTATTTTCTAGTGTGAGTTTATTGAGGAAAAACACTAGTGATTGAGTTTCAAGTGGTTGACTTGAAATAGGATAAGTTGCATGAGTAGTTAACTCATGCTAACTCAATCAAAGACAAAATCATTCCTTTATTCGAAAACTCACTAATTTTAACCATTCGAATTGTGTAATTGTGCTTTTATTTTTGTTCCTATTTCGCTACAAAATCTAGTAAGAGAGATTTTGTGTGTATGTGAGAAGAAATTTTATTTCAGATTGGTCATATTAGAAGATCAAAATTTCGTGGATTTTCTACATAAACACTCTCAAACATCCTGAAACAATTAATGGTAATGTTAAAAAAAATTGTCAAAGTGACATTTCTTTCACTCTAAGAATTTAACATTACCATTAATTAACAACATTTTGGTGTAAATTGAGAATGAAACCCTTTCTAAAGAATAATTTCCAGTCTTAGAGGTTTCTGGAAGTCTTTTAATTCATAATTAACCTCTGATTAGGCAATAAAACCAAAAATGTGGGTCCCAACAATTATATAAAGTCAAAAACAGACAAATTCAATTGGAAACGCATTTTCCAGATGACAAAACGTGTTTTGGTTTGTATGAAACACATTTTCGATATGTGAAATGTGTTTCATACAAATTGGAATGTGCTTCAGTCAAGTTTCAAAGTTTCGATATGGAAACACAGTTGATACACAAGGGGGGGGCAAGTTTCTTGCAACACAGGTTTGCATCCCTATATTTAGCAGTGTTACACGGGGACGCGTCCCCCCCCCTAGGGGTCTAGAATCCTCGCCCCCCCGCGATTCGGGGTCTTGGGGACGTCTAGGGGACGTTTCCCGACGTCCCCGATTTTCGAAAATTTGGAGGGGACGTCAAGGGGGACATTTCCCCATCTGGAGGGGTCGAGGGGGCGTGAGGGGACGAGAGGGGGCGTGAAGGGGGTGTGAGGGGACGGGAGTGGACGGCTGGGCCTGTTAATCGCTTGCCGCCTACACCTACCTACAGTTAGTGGGAAAAGCCTTCAACCCCACAGGTGTGGTTGGTGGCAAGGAACTCAGAGAAGGGGCTGTCACCTATTCCCAACTCTCTCCGTTTAAGCTATCTCCTAGGTTAGCTAAGGGGGGTGGTCCCTAATGGAAAACTAAGTTAAAGATGTGAGATTTCTAGGAGAATTGATTAGAAGGAATTACTTATCAAAGATGACTTGATTTCCAATATGTAAACAAGCATATAAGTATATGAGCAATATTCAATGACGTGTTCAAAATATAGACCAATGCTTTAAAGTAGATAACAAATGCTTGCTCAACAATAAAAATCAAGATATAATGACAATAATCCCACAAAGGAAGTGTTAGACCAAGATCACAATATGCATTTAAATTTGCAACACCAAATAAGGGTATTTGCCAATTAAACGAGATATATCAATCATTCGTAAGCATAATGACCATTAAAATGACAACATGCAATGAAGTTGTATGTAGCAGCAAATTTCCAAGTACCATAGAATTAAACTTGTTGCAAAATTTAAAGAATTCAAATGCTTGCATCCAAAATGCTTCTTGAGATAATATTTGCACGTGAAATTTTAAACCGTCAAGATAGCAACAGAAAATTGGGAACTTTGCAAGTAAATGTGTTGAGATAGTGCTCTTGGTTTATTTTATTAATTAGTTCTAAAGCAATGTTACAATTGAACTCCTGTCCCCAGACCTCACCCTCGCCCGAAATTCGGATTTCACAATGAGGAGTCCATAGGGGTGGAGGATCCCTAATGTCTATACAACCAACTTAAGTTGGAGGTTAATTTTTAGAGACGCAAGTGTAGCATGCAAAGTGAAATGCCTAAATGATATGGAAATGAGTTTGCAAGTGCTGTGTAAAAGATGGAGATGATTCAATTAAATATGCTTCATAGTTAGAATAATTCAAGTTGCCATAAATTGAAATGCTGTGCTTCTTTACTTGTAGTATGTTGTGAAACTTATCCAAATGAGGAGTAGATCACAAAACATAAGCAAGTGACGGCAAATGAGATTGCAAATTAGGAAATTTTAAATGACTATGTGATCTAAGCAATTAACGAAATGAACATATGAGTTATGCACATGCAACTAGGCTAGATTAGCAAACGAAACGATGAATGCAAGTGATTTAGTTTGAGAAAATTAAAAAAAAAAACTAAGCAAAAGAAAGTTACCCACTCAAGAAGATTTCCTCCCTCTAAATGAGTAGGTGAGATACCATGGGAAAAACTTCCCAAGCTCCCTCAAGAACAATTATCTCTTTATTAATGAAAATGAGGCCCTCTTATAGAAATGAGGGGATTGGGAAGAGCTTACAATATGCGTTTTAAAATTGCTCCTTCCCAAAGTTACAAGTGTAAGATTTCAAAAAAAATTACTTGTGAGATGTTTACAAAGTAAAGGCTTAAAGCCTTGAGGTGAATGGCGGTTACAATTCCTCAAAAGAATGAGGCTTTAGAAGTAGAGGTGAAGTGATAAGGCGGAACTTGGATTTGAGGTTCCAAACAAAAGAGTGTTCCTTAGCCTATGCTTTAGCTCCCTTTCTTCAAACTTAGATTGCTTCCAGGAACACCTATAGGCAAACAAGCAAAAGAGTTAGCATGCAAAAGAAATATTGCTGAAATATGTGAGAGGAAATCACATGCATGCGAAGGAAAAAGTTAGAAACTCAATGCAAGTATAAATACACTTTATATTACAACTTCCCTCACTAAGATCAGCTTGAAAGAGTTGATTTAGTGAGTGAAAATTAGGATTTAGATCCAACAACTTAGCCTCAAATGCTAGATAAAATAGATATGTGCACAAATGAGAGAAGAAATATATGATTTTTTTTTTAGAGATGGAATAGAAGCAAAAGGCTCATGAAACCCCCTTTTAGATAAATCTCTTGATGTCTTATGAGATTGTTGGCCTGAACAACTTGTGAGACCTTTGATATCCTTGGAGCTGACTTATTCCAACCGAAGAAGTCTTCACACTCCAATGGACTTGGCAACCTGTCCTTTGAACACACAAATTTCTGCAAACCAATTGTTAGTGCAAAAGAAACTTGGCATATAGAGGCCACGTTGAGCTTGTCATTTCATCGAAAATAACAAGTTACAACAAGAGCACAAAACATACCAAGTCCAAAGGAGATCTGAGATAGCTACAAATCTCCCCTCCCTAGACAATAGTGCCTTCAGGCAAATGCAAAGAAAAACAACTAGATTGCAATAAATAACAATATCAAATGAAACAAGTATACCTCATCAACCAAAGAATGCACCACAAGAGAAGCTAGTAACCCCAAAGACTTTTCTTTATTCAGCTCAATAACAATTTCGGCATAATAACAATAAGCACAAGCTTCAAAAATCCACCATTACAATGAGAGCCCAAGGCTCATTTAAATAGAACTACGGGAGCAAATCCCAATGAAAAATTAAATGACAAGTGGCCAGAGAGAGATGATCCCAATGCAAAAACGAATTTGCACAAGTGGCTGCTTGCTTTCTGTAGATTTCCAACAAACTGCTATAGGTGGTGAAGACTGGCTGTGTGTGCTCCCTTGAAGATCAACGCTGATTTTTTTGGAAACCTGTGTGTATCTTCACTGTTGTCCAAGTGTTTGAACGCTGCTAGAATGAGGAGAGCACTCCTTAATTAGCCGCTGTAAACTCCAGTGCATTTCCAACAAATCTGCAATCTCAAATCTAATCAAACTAGCTTATGCGTGCTTGCTGTAAGTGACTGGCAGCGTTGAGAATAATTTGTTGAGAGTATTTGATGGACTGAACTGCTGTAACGTACAAGTGTAAGGTGACTTGGAGTGTAGTGAATATTGTTGGAGACATATTCCACTTTAATCTCAATCAAATATTTTGTAATACGATTTCTCAAGTCTGCGTGGAAATTCCCTTTGCTGCGTTGATTTCTGAGTGCCAACATGTGGGGACAAGTGGGAGACAAAGTCTGTCCCATGTGGCAGTTTTGTCCCCCTTTTAATTTGACACCAAAGTCGTAAGCAATACATGCCAAAAATCTGTTGTATGTTGCACTTTTGAATCCAAAGGGATATACGTATGACAAAGTGGGGGACAAGGTTTGCCATGTCACCTTTCTTGTCCCCCCTTAAAGTTGAAAAAATTATTTAATGTTTTCCACCTTAATTCCCACTTCTAACTTTATGCTTTAATCTCTTCATATTTAAATCAAAGCTGAACCTTTACCATACGTTGCCTTATGAACTCAACGTGGAACTTTGACTTGGCACATTTGGAATGTTGACTTCAGCTTGCTACACCTTATGTGGTGGGACCCACATAGGTGCCACATCACCCTTTACCTCTCCACATAATTTCCATGTCAAAATTTGATTTATTTTGACTTTGGAAAATTCTCTCAATTTTTCCAATTATTAATTTTTTCTCATTTTTTCTCATTTTTTCCACTGACATTAGGAAAATTGGCTTTTGAGGGAGTTTAAGTCACTTTTTGACCTTCAAAGTGGGTCCTAGGATAATGTTGGGTCTCTGAGGATGATTTTCAAGTAGTCACATGCCCCAGACATTTCCTAAGGCCACTTATTTACGTCATTACATAGAAATTAATTAAAAAATCTCGTTTTGCGGGAAATTTGTAATTATTAAAAAATCCTACTTAGACTTAGTCAAATTCCGCGAAATTTCAGAGATGACCTAGCATGGTAATATACATCGACTCTAGACACTAAGATGCATTAGGGGCTCAACCTTCAAGCCGTCACCCCGGCTTTGGGGTAATGCAATGAGTGAAAAAACCTAGAAAATTATTCGCCGCTAAAAAGAAGGAATAACTAACCAAGTAAAAAAAACACTCCAAGGTGTACTCGCTTGCTGATCGAGTCCCGACATCCTAGGCCTGTTACATGGCTTTATTCATCATGCTAGTGACATTTATACAATATCCCCGAAGGGCTGCGGAATCTGAAGACTGAAGAAGAAAATGATGAGAAGAAGAAGTAGAGTTTAAAAACTCTGTTGAACATGATGATATCTGATGATATCTGCTGGCACAAGTGTCTTCTGGTTCATCCTTGGGCATGGAGTCTTCACATTGTCATCAAGTGCCCACTCCAGTGGTCAACATTTGGCTCCATATGGGGATGCATGCTAGATATGAAGTGATAGTGTGCAAGAACCTGGAATCTGCATCCATCGACCAAAGATATATATTAGCAGTATCCATTCAAAATAACATCGAATAAAATCAAGTACAGAAATGGAAATTTATTCTAGGAAACATAAATAACAATTTATTCATGAAAAACTTCTTAAACAAAATTTACAAGGGATAAGGTTAGAAATACGATACAGATGCCCTATGGCATTAAATGTCTTCGGTGAAATCCATCTTGAGAACCTGCCTACTCACAGGCAAATCCATTGGCTCTTTCTCTGATGTACCTTGGCCAATTCTGACTATTTAGGACTATGACTTGCCCCACTGTTAACCTGTTTGTGGCCATCAGATACACCAAACCTCTTCCTTTTCCTTTTTCGACTTTTGATGCGTTGAGGTTTGATCCTGCTCAAAATTGATGATTCATTTTTTATATCATTTTTCTTTTTTCGTTTTTTTTCTTTTCTTTTTGGTTAGTTGGGATGGCGATGATGATGCAATTACTGTTAATCCTACAACTGTGTCTTGAAAATGCTCTGATGGAAGATTTGAAGTACCCAAGCCTTTTGAGGTATGCCTAATCTCTTCATTTTGAATCCGTTCTGTTAAGGGGGGAAGAAAATTTGTCAACACAACATCACTTCCTGTCTGGCATGATCTATAGATAATCTCATTGTTGGGTTTCCTTGGATCCTCAACATGATATCTTTTCTCTAACTCCCGATCAAGTCTGACAAGGTTATTATCTGGCATGGGAATGGTGGCATATGACAAGTCCATTTGAAGGCTACCACCTAAATCTGATGCCCATTTTCTTGATAGGAGCATTCCCCATGAATCAGAAACATCTATCACAACAATATCCATAGTCATTATTCTGTCTGGGTATGCAGCTAGGAAAACCTGTAAATCTTTAATTATCCCACACACTTCAATTCTTTTAGAATCCATTGAACATATGTTGTGATAGGGCCTAGATACCCTTAAATTCAGTTGATCCATGACTTTCTTGGTCATGACATTTGATGAAGCTCCTGAATCAAGCATGCAGTTGTGTAAAAGACGATCATTCACTATCAAAGAAACATAAAATGGCAGATGATCTTCGTTCCCCACATAACAATTCATACTTTTCAATACAATTTCTTCATCTTCTTGTTCATTATTAGGCTTTTCTTTCCTTTGAGTAACTTCAATTGCACTTAGTAACTTGGCCCTTTGAGATGGTATCTTTAAAAGCTCTGTTACTGGGATAGAAACCTTTGCATTATTCACCCAATTGCCCAAGTCAAAATTTAATTCTGAAGTAGGAGGAGAAAAATTTCTGTGATTATTCCGGTCTTGAATATCCCTTTTCTGATAAGTCATCCCTTTCTGTTTTGCCATAGCAAGAATTTGTCCAGATGTAGGCTTTTCCCCAAAAATCTTAGTGACTTTGTCAAGATTTGCAATCATATTGTCGACCCCAAGATTATCAGGACTATGGTTAATCTCTTGATTACTTTCAATGGTATATACTTGATCTTCCATGGAGAACATATTGATTTGACCACTAGTTCCTACATGTTCTTCTCCCAACATGCTATCTTCCATAATTCTCTTTACATATGGGCATGTGGCTTCTTCATGGAACTCATTACATGGCCTACAAAAAGGGGGAATCTGATCTACCATGTTGGTGCATTCCAATGGATTTGGAGGCCTATAATATTGTTGAGGGCCTTTATTCTTTTGCCATCCATTATTTGGCCTAGGTTGGAATCTTTGCACTTGCGATCTTTCCATGGCCACCAATCTACTTTGCATGGCTTGCATTTCTTTAGTGTGATTTGCTTCCATGCTCTTGATAAGTTGAGTTAATTCCTTAATAGGATCATGGGTAGCCTCTTCCTTGGCCTTGCCTTTGTAATCATTCGATTTCGATGGCCCTCTAGTGAAACCAGGAATCTCAGATTTTCCTGATTGCTTTCTGGCCCTCTCCATTTTCAAGGCTTTAGTTTGAGCTACACCCAAAGTTGCAAGCTCCTTTCTTCTCAACTCATAAGCAGTGTCAACACCAAAAGAATCCAGATAGGAACATAAGAGAAATTCATCAGGAGGTTTAACAGTAGTAGGCATGCTTTTAACCAATTCATTGAATCTCTTGTTAAAATCCTCCATGGTTTCATTCTCATTCTTCTTCATGGTGATAATGGCATTGATCAAATGACTATTCTCTCTTCTCTCTCCATACTTTCCCATGAAAGCATTAACAATCGCTTGTAAAGAATCATACGAGTTAGCAGGTTGCTCAGTGAACCAATCAAGAGCATCCTCTTCCAAAGAGAGAACAAAAAGCCTCATCTTTACATCCTCATAGTTAGCAACGTTACACCACTTAAAGATGCAAACATTAAAGTTCTTCACATGTGATGCAACGCTAATGGCATTGTTACCTTGAAAAGAAGGCAACTTTTCAATAGCCTTGTCAGGGATATTGTGAGGATAGCCATTAATGTTAGTAAAGTTACAAGGAGCAAAAAGATCATTCATGATGTTAGGCTCAACTTGTCCTTGAAACAACAAATGAATGTCAGAAACAGCCTCTTGCCCAAGAACAGCAAGAGCTCTATTATGAGAAAGTCTATTTAACCTCTCTCTAAAAACCCTTTCAGGCTCAAGAGAGGGGCTAACTAGACCACTTGAATTTCTCCTAGTAGAGACTCTTGCAAAATTAGGATTGAGTGGAGTCGCCACTTGAGCAAGAATCTAAATCTAAAATTCAAATATGCCAAAACTAAAAGTTAGTCGTTTTCCCAGGTACAAGAAGACTTGTCCCCGGCAACGGCGCCAAAAGATGTTATCGCTTGCCGCCTACACCTACCTACAGTTAGTGGGAAAAGCCTTCAACCCCACAGGTGTGGCTGGTGGCAAGGAACTCAGAGAAGGGGCTGTCACCTATTCCCAACTCTCTCCGTTTAAGCTATCTCCTAGGTTAGCTAAGGGGGGTGGTCCCTAAAGGAAAACTAAGTTAAAGATGTGAGATTTCTAGGAGAATTGATTAAAAGGAATTACTTATCAAAGATGACTCGATTCCAATATGTAAACAAGCATATAAGTATATGAGCAATATTCAATGATGTGTTCAAAATATAGACCAGTGCTTTAAAGTAGATGACAAATGCTTGCTCAAAAATGAAATTCAAGATATAATGACAATAATCCCACAAAGGAAGTGTTAGACGAAGATCACAATATGCAATTAAATTTGCAACACCAAATAAGGGTATTTGCCAATGAAACGAGATATATCAATTATCCATAAGCATAATGATCATTAAAATGACAACATGCACTGAAATTGTATGTAGAAGCAAATTTCCAAGTACCATAGAATTAAACTTGTTGCAAAATTTAAGGAATTTAAAAATGCTTGCATCCAAAATGCTTCTTGAGATAATATTTGCACGTGAAATTTTAAACCGTCAAGATAGCAACAGAAAATTGGGAACTTTGCAAGTAAATGTGTTGAGATAGTGCTCTTGGTTTATTTTATTAATTAGTTCTAAAGCAATGTTATAATTGAACCCCTGTCCCCAGACCTCACCCTCGCCCGAAATTCGGATCTCACGATGAGGAGTCCATAGGGGTGGAGGGTCCCTAATGTCTATACAACCAACTTAAGTTGGAGGTTAATTTTTAGAGACGCAAGTCTAGCATGCAAAGTGAAGTGCCTAAATGATATGGAAATGAGTTTGCAAGTGCTGTGTAAAAGATGGAGATGATTCAATTAAATATGCTTCATAGTTAGAACAATAACTCAAGTTGCCATAAATTGAAATGCTATGCTTCTTTACTTGTAGTATGTTGTGAAACTTATCCAAATGAGGAGTAGATCACAAACATAAGTAAGTGATGGAAAATGAGATTGCAAATTAGGAAATTTAAATGACTATGTGATCTAAGCAATTAACGAAATGAACATATGAGTTATTCACATGCAACTAGACTAGATTAGCAAACGAAATGATGAATGCAAGTGATTTAGTTTGAGAAAATTAAAAGAAAAACTAAGCAAAAGAAAGTTACCCACTCAAGAAGATTTCCTCCCTCTAAATGAGTAGGAGAGATACCATGGGAAAAACTTCCCAAGCTCCCTCAAGAACAGTTAGCTCTTTATTAATGAAAATGAGGCCCTCTTATAGAAATGAGGGGATTGGGAAGAGCTTACAATAAGCATTTTAAAATTGCTCCTTCCCAAAGTTACAAGTGTAAGGTTTAAAAAAAATCTACTTGTGAGATGTTTACAAAGTAAAGGCTTAAAGCCTTGAGGTGAATGGCAGTTACAATTCCTCAAAAGAATGAGGCTTTAGAAGTAGAGGTGAAGTGATAAGGCGGAACTTGGATTTGAGGTTCCAAACGGAAGAGTGTTCCTTAGCCTATGCTTTAGTTCCCTTTCTCCAAACTTAGATTGCTTCCAAGAACACCTACAGGCAAACAAGCAACAGAGTTAGCATGCAAAAGAAATATCACTGAAATATGTGAGAGGAAATCACATGCATGCGAAGGAAAAAGTTAGAAACTCAATGCAAGTATAAAATACACTTTATGTTACAAATTCCCTCACTAAGATCAGCTTGAAAGAGTTGATTTAGTGAGTGAGAATTAGGATTTAAACCCAACAACTTAGCCTCAAATGCTAGATAAAATAGATATGTGCACAAATGAGAGAAGAAATATATGAGATTTTTTTTAGAGATGGAATAGAAGCAAAAGGCTCATGAAACCCCCTTTTAGATAAATCTCTTGATGTCTTATGAGATTGTTGGCTTGAACAACTTATGAGACCTTTGATATCCTTGGAGCTGACTTATTCGAATCGAAGAAGTCTTCACACTCCAATGGACTTGGCAACCTGTCCTTTGAACACACAAATTTCTGCAAACCAATTGTTAGTGCAAAAGAAACTTGGCATATAGAGGCCACGTTGAGCTTGTCATTTCATCGAAAATAACAAGCTACAACAAGAGCACAAAACATACCAAGTCCAAAGGAGATCTGAGATAACTACAAATCTCCCCTCCCTAGACAATAGTGCCTTCAGGCAAATGCAAAGAAAAACAACTAGATTGCGATAAATAACAATATCAAATGTAACAAGTATACCTCATCAACCAAAGAATGCACCAAAAGAGAAGCTAGTAACCTCAAAGACTTTTCTTTATTCAGCTCAATAACAATTTCGGCATAATAACAATAAGCACAAGCTTCAAAAATCCACTCTTACAATGAGAGCCCAAGGCTCATTTAAATAGAACTACGGGAGCAAATCCCAATGAAAAATTAAATGACAAGTGGCCAGAGAGAGATGATCCCAATGCAAAAAACGAATTTGCACAAGTGGCTGCTTGCTTTCTGTAGATTTCCAACAAACTGCTGTAGGTGGTGAAGATTGGCTGTGTGTGCTCCCTTGAAGATCAACGCTGATTTTTTTTGGAAACCTGTGTGTATCTTCACTGTTGTCCAAGTGTTTGAACGCTGCTAGAATGAGGAGACCACTCCTTAATTAGCTGTTGTAAACTCCAGTGCATTCCCAACAAATCTGCAATCTCAAATCTAATCAAACTAGCTTATGCGTGCTTGCTGTAAGTGACTGGCAGCGTTGAGAATAATTTGTTGAGAGTATTTGATGGAGCGAACTGCTGTAATGTACAAGTGTAAGCTGACTTGGAGTGTAGTGAATATTGTTGGAGACATATTCCACTTTAATCTTAATCAAATATTTTGTAATACGATTTCTCAAGTCTGCGTGGAAATTCCCTTTGCTGCGTTGATTTCTGAGTGCTAACATGTGGAGACAAGTGGGAGACAAAGTCTGTCCCATGTGGCAGTCTTGTCCCCCTTTTAATTTGACACCAAAGTGGTAAGAAATATATGCCAAAAATCTGCTGTACGTAGAGCTTTAATTTGTTTTAATCCATATACTATGGAAAGTGAGTTGGCTGTACGTAGAGCTTTTCTTGTTGACTTATGTTTGACTTGGCCCACTAACTCATGGTGATGAAGTGGCTGCCATGTCACACCTTTTGTCCCCCTTTAAACTTTTCAAACATACCACATATTTCTGATATGTGAATTAAATTAAATCATTGCACTTTAGGCATTACGTGAATTTTTTTGACTTCCATTTGACTTGCCACTTGGAACTTTGACTCTGACTTGAGTTGTACCTTATGGTGGGCCCCACATACTTGCCACACCACCTTTGACTTACCCTCAATCTGCCATGTCAAAATTTTGACTTATTTTGACTTTGGAAAATTTTCCAAATTTTTCCAATTATGAATTTTTTTGAATTTTTTCTCATTTTTTCTACTGACATTAGGAAAATCGGCTTTTGAGGGACCATAAGTCATCTTTTGACCCTCAAAGTGGGTCCTAGGATAATGCTGGGTCTCTGAGGATGAATTTCGACTGGTCACACGCCCCAGACATTTCCGAAGACCACTTATTTACATCATTACATAGAAAATAATTTAAAAAATCCCATTTTGCGGGAAATTTTTAATTATTAAAAAATCCTACTTAGACCTAGTCAAATTCCGCGAAATTTCAGAGATGACCTAGCATGGTAATATACATTGACTCTAGACACTAAGATGTGTAAGGGGCTCAACCTTCAAGCCGTCACCCCGGCTTTGGGGTAATGCAATGAGTGAAAAAACCTAGAAAATTATTCGCCGCTAAAAAGAAGGAATAATTAACCAAGTAAAAAAAAACACTCCAAGGTGTACTCGCTTGCTGATCGAGTCCCAAAATCCTAGGCCTGTTACATGGCTTTATTCATCATGCTAGTGACATTTATACAATATCCCCGCAGGGCTGCGGAATCTGAAGACTGAAAAAGAAAATGATGAGAAGAAGAAGTAGAGTTTAAAAACTCTGTTGAACATGATGATATCTGATGGTACAAATGTCTTCTGGTTCATCCTTGGGCATGGAGTCTTCTCATTGTCATTAAGTGCCACTCCAGTGGTCAACAGGGCCCACATGTAAAAAAAAAAAAAATTTAATGAAAAAAATATTAATAAAATCAATTTTTTATTTTAATTTTAAATTTAATTAACAATAAAATTTTAATTATAAATTAAATTGAATTAGAATATAATAATAAAATTTTAATTATAAATTAACTTGAATTAGAATATAATAATAAAATTTTAATTATAAATTAAATTGAAATTATTGAATAAATTAAATTTTAATTATGATTTTAATTTTTAAATTTTAATTATAAAATCGTAGGTTTAATATTTATTATTTATGTCATAAGTTATAACATATAAAAAGTTAAAACGTAGGTTTAAGTTTTAAGTTTTTAACCGTTTACGATTTATGTGACATGTCACAGTCATATGATATATAAACATTATAACATATATATTAAATTTTAACCGTATAACATTATAACATTATAACATATATATAAACATTATAACATATATATATAAACATTATAACATATATATTAAAATTTAAAACCGTAGGTTTATAACTTTATAGTTTATACAGTGACATGTCATGACTCATATACATTTGCCCGCGGCATATCATTTCATTTACGCCATAGTCGCCCGCCCGCCATTGCAGTGACCCCGCCAGCAGCGCGTGAACAGTGAACCCGTCCGCCATTGCAGCGTGAAGTTTGAACAGTCGCCGCCTCCTCGAGCAACAGCCTCGGCCTGCCTCAACCCTCCTTACAGGTAAGAAGGAAACCCTCCTTTTCCTTGGGCAACGTAACTTTTTGAAAATCAAAAAACCCTGAAAAAATTTAAAGACCCCACTGAGCTCTACCTCAAAGGTGCTCGAGCTGCTTCAGAATGTGGCCGAGCTGCCTTAGGAAAAAGTTGATATCAAAAGGTCTGTGGAATTCATTTTATGGAGCGACTAAACAACATGCAATTGCTAGTCGATTCTGAACTTCAATTTCTCTCGAACATACAATAATTACAGTTTGCCCATATGCATGAAGTTATATGCATATCATTATGTATACAGTATAACAGTATAGAATATTTATTATTTATTATTTACATGAACATTGGAGTTCCAATGAAGCTGTCAATCAAAACCTGAAACGTGAAAGCTTGAACTTGAAGTTTGTCACTGCCAG
Source organism: Pinus albicaulis (assembly GCA_034641835.2). NCBI lineage: Eukaryota > Viridiplantae > Streptophyta > Pinopsida > Pinales > Pinaceae > Pinus > Pinus albicaulis. The sequence continues at coordinate 698,917,682 of CM076574.1, forward strand.
CGCCCTTTAAACAAAAGTAGGAACTGTGAGCTTTGAAGCTTTGCCCAAAACCAAGTGCCACACCATTGGAGCGTGCTGTTTGATCCGCCAATACCACCTTCAGATAGTATATGAATTTTACAGGTTATATATATGAATTTTCTAGACTTAAAAGGTTATATATATATATATATGAACCTATTTAAATTTTTGCCCGTCGGTCTGTAAGGGTTTTTAAAGATAATAAATTTAAAAATTTTCCCACATGCTTGCAGAACGAGCTTTGTGATGCCACCCCCCCATACGCATATGCATTGAAAATTGTATTGTGTCAATTACTTGACACAGGCTCATACTAAGCCATATGTGTGTGTACAGTGTTACTGTTTATCTCAAATCTGTATATTACCATCCAAGAATTTATAAAATTATAAGCACTGAGTATATTTATTAATTTATTAATTTATGAACCATATTTACTTCTGGTTTGCACAAAATTTTCAGGTATGAGTGAGGCGAAATTGCATGCAACTTTATTAAATATTTTAATTTTTAATAGATTTCGAAATTGAT